>JAVQIZ010145962.1:0-20959 GCA_036023535.2 Galaxias brevipinnis | reverse complement strand
AGGTTTACTTAGAGTAACACAACACACAACTGTCTGTTCAGTCAGGTTTACTTAGAGTAACACAACACACAACTGTCTGTTCAGTCAGGTTTACGTAGAGTAACACAACACACAACTGTCTGTTCAGTCAGGTTTACTTAGAGTAACACAACACACAACTGTCTGTTCAGTCAGGTCTACTTAGTGTAACACAACACACAACTGTCCATGTGTCTGTTCAGGTTTATTCAGAGTAACACAACTGTGCGCTGGGGGACAGACCTTACCTGTAGACCTCTAGTCCCAAAACCAGGGCATTGTTTTCATCATCCTCTGTCAAAGTGAAATCCAGCCTAGTGGAGACATTAGGACTAGATTATTATGACAGAAAAAACTATTATTTGTTTTTATGCCCTTGGAGTCATCTGCATAAGCCTAAAGGTACAGGAGGAGGATACCCTACAGGTACAGTAGAAGGATACCCTACAGGTACAGTAGGAGGATACCCTACAGGTACAGTAGGAGGATACCCTACAGGAGGAGGATACCCTACAGGTACAGTAGAAGGTTACCCTACAGGTACAGTAGAAGGATACCCTACAGGAGGAGGATACCCTACAGGTACAGAAGAAGGATACCCTACAGGTACAGTAGAAGGATACCCTACAGGTACAGTAGAAGGATACCCTACAGGAGGAAGATACCCTACAGGTACAGTAGAAGGTTACCCTACAGGTACAGTAGGAGGATACCCTACAGATACAGTGGACTGTTACCCTACTGGGGCAGAAGGCTGTTATGTCAGTGGGCTGGGCTGGGTTCGTCTGCTAGTACGAGGTCATGAGGTCAATGGCACTGCTTGTCAATAAGCTGCTTCATGGTTGGCCTTGCTCAGGGCAATAGTGGAAGCTTGTCTCTCTTTATCACTGTCAATAAAACCACATCTACTCTCCTGTCCAGAAGCTTAAGCACACACGGGGATTGACCTAGGGGCACATCTGTAATAACTGCAGCAAAAGATAACTGAAAGAATATCTCAGACTCATTGAGGACAGGTAAAACAGTTAAGAATAACAACTATAGGATGAAGGGAAGGCACTTAATAAGAAACCAATGGAGGGAAGGCTCTCCTCTCCTCCACACTACCTGGCTTCATTGACATTCAGCACCCTCCCCTCGGGTGTGATCAGAGTCCTTGGAGCCTTCTTCTCCTTCTTGCTGTAGAAAAAAAGAAGAGGCATGAACACACTCAGTGTTTCAGCAGAGTGTGTGCGTGCGTGCGTGCTTGTGTGTGTGGTGGGGCCTTGAGAGTTACAGGGGCTGTCAGGGTGGAGGTGAGGAGGACCAGTGAGAGCATTCATAAAGCCACTGTTGCGTTAGTGTGGGACAGGAGGGGACTCTGATGCTGGAGTTCAATCATAAGAGAGACAACCGTCAGCATGCAGACATGGCATCTCCGTCCATAGTTACTAGAAGCTACCCATGCAAAGTGGGCTTCTTAACTTCAACCAGCTCTTTAATGAAAATAGCAAAGAGAAGCCCCAGCAGCAGATTCATTGTCGTTTCTGGTTGACACCAGTTTGGAGCTGTCAAAGCAGTCTTTTTGATGACAATGGTAAGAAATAGAGACTGTTGGCAGATAAAGTGTGCATTTATTAATTTGATCTCATAGTCTGGAAACATTTCCTGCAATCAGAATCAAATACAGAACTAAATTAAAGCTGCATTAGCATGGTCGTTGAGTTAAAGAAGTCCGGTTGTGGTTTTACCAGAACTAACCCTAAAATAATGGAGGCCTATCCTGGAACAACTACCACTAGAGCTATAACTGCATTACGCACATTTCGATCATAACCTGATAAAATTGTGTTTAAAACAGGCACAGAAACAACATATAATGCTCTTCGGGCTCATTCTATGGCTGTTAAAGTTTGTTGAAGCTTCGCTTAGGCTATAATTGTCTCTCAAGAAGTGGAGAATCGAGGAGTAAGTCTGAAACTTTGTTTTGTCTTTTTAAAATAATAACGTGGATGTAAATTATTTTTTGTGTAATGGATTTCATTTACAGCTGCTCAAAATCTTTTACAGAAATGATCATGGCAGTCATGCTAGGAGGCATTGTTAATTGCTAAATGATTTGCATCGGAAACAGCTCTTTGTATGTACTTGTAGTTTAGTCTGGGACATAGATTTACAGTTTGATTGTGTAAACTACTTTAGACTGGGACATGGTACAGTTTGACTGTGTAAACTACTTTAGACTGGGACATGGTACAGTTTGATTGTGTAAACTATTTTAGCCTGGGACACAGATTTACAGTTTGACTGGGTAAACTATTTCAGTCTGGGACATAGATTTACAGTTTCATTGTGCCGAGAGCAGGCACTACATCACTGGTAGGTTATTTTTGAGCAATCGGAGATTGCAAGTGCAGTAACATGAATTGTATCACTTAATAGTACTAGACATTTTTACATTAGGGACCTTTGATCTTCATGACTTTTATCACAAATAGAACTGAGACATATTTATATTGACTGTAAATCTGTAACTTTTCCCTTCATTTTGTGGATACCAGGTGGTTGATTGATGATATTAACAACGACAAAATCCCCAGCACCACCCCTACTTTTGTAGCTACTTTTGACGCTCCTATAGCCTATAGGTATTGACCTCTGAACCCCTCCATCTGGGTGCTCCTACTAATAGTCATTTACTCCAATCAGACAGAACATATACTAAACTGTAAACCCTATAGCTGTGGCATACAGCTGCAACAGTGATGGAGAGAGAGAGAGAGAGAGAGAGAGAGAGAGAGAGAGAGAGAGAGAGAGAGAGAGAGAGAGAGAGAGAGAGCGGGAACGGAGAACCGCGGGTATGATAACTATCCTATTAACATGGTGCAAAGTGGGTCATCTACAGGGTCAGCAGCTGCCATTAATTAAAGGCAGGGTGTGGAAATGAGTAGAGCTTGATTGACTCTCCACCATAGAAGTAGTCAAGAGACAAAGTGAAAGTCAGGATCAACATTAGATGGGCTGAAGCCTCCTGGCTGAATGTGCGGGGCCTTATAGGCTTGAGCAGAGATTGATGCTACAGTGCCTCACGGTGAATCAACTGCATATCACCCGCACTATGGCACATCTTCAGCCCATGACATTATCATTCACAAGTTCAGATGGCTTGAATTCGGTGGGGAGGGAAAGCTCATGTACATTAAATAGGTGCTGTACCAAAAGCGTATAGCTTTTTAAAATGATTATTATGATTATAATAATCATAATCACAAACATAATAATTATTATGATTATGATTATTACTATTATGATTGTTATTATTAATAATAATAATAATAATAATAATCATAATCATAATCATAATAATCATAATAATTTAACTCAATATTGTACAATCATGTAAATGTTTGTACTCCAAAATGTTAATAAAACAAACTGTGCCCCCCTCCTTCCAAAAGATTGCCATTTAACTCCATACTCCACTTAAGTGTGCTCTGTGAATTTTACTTTGTTTTTAGATTGCCATTTAACTCCATACTCTACTTAAGTGTGCTTTGTGAATGTTACTTTGTTTTTAGATTGTCATTTAACTACATACTCCACCTAAGTGTGCTCTGTGAATGTCACTTTAGCACAGTATCTGAAATCTGTGGTATGGGTATCCTTGTCTAAAACAGTAGTGTAACCATCAAATACTAAGATACTTTGCAAATAAAACTGAGTTAAAACAAGTTCTGTATGGAAGAACAACAGTTTAAACAAACTTGAAGATGCAATAGTTACCCTGGTAAATATATTTATATGAAAGTGTTAAAAAGACGGAGTAGATCATATTTTTTCCCAAATGAGAATTCTAGATCAATCGCTACTTTTGTTGGAGATGCCAGAAACACACTTTTTTGCACAACATCCAATGAAGACGATGACATCTTGGATAATGTTTATACTCCACTACATGATAAAATGCTTGTTTTGAGAGAGCTTACATTTCGTTTTCTTTCTTTTTGTTCTCTAGATGGCGGTGGACCTGGATACGAGACTCGGGAGTGAAGGAACAGGGCTTCTCCCAGAAGTCTTTTTCCTGGTCCTCAGAGGAGACAGACACCATCTCACTCCCAGACTCCTCTTTGTTCACCTCTGACCCCGGCCTGTGGTCCAATACACAGTTAGACCACAGTTAACTACAGCAAGGGTCAAGAGAGCAACTGCTTACTTTGTAACTTTCTTACAACTAATGAACTATCTTATTCATTATTAATGTGCCATGCTCATTTTCCTAATGTTCACTTTGTTCAAACATATTTTTAGTTTGTGAACTATTTTGTGGCATTAACTTGTACAGGAAAAGCTAAAACGTTAATGAATTAACAAATTAATTAATAATGTATTTTTATATAACACACTTGTGTTAATAAATAGGAAAGTCTTTAGCATGGCCTACACGGTGCTGTTGATGTCTGTGTACCAGTGCCCATCAAAGCCTGGTTTCTTCTCATTCTGAGAAACCTGCTGTTCCTCCTCCTGGGCCTCCTCCTTCTCTCTGGCTCTCCTTCTCAGGTAGTCCCGTTCCTGTTGCTTGATGCTCTGCTCTACCTTCTCAAATCCCTGGCTGGCCTGGATCCTCTCCGACCGGCTGATCTCCCTCCCATCCAGACACTACGGGTCACATACATAGTCCTCCTTTATTTACTCACCACAACACCAGCACTGCTATTGCTCATCCAAGAACATGTCTATTGTGGAAGCATTTATACATTTTACAAACGTATACTTCTTTATGTTCATTAATGAAATACACCATAAACAAGTTGCCTTGTGTAAATGAGTACGCAAACTAAATCTAAAGTAAAATGATAGAGAAGTGGGGGACACTATAGACTAAGTGAATCATTCTGTTGAGACAGAGACCACAGAGATATTATAGTCCAGTTGGATTTACCTTCAGCTGGGGCAGTGAGGCCACCACATACTGCCTGTAGCCCTCAAACTCAGAGCAGGGGTTCCCCACTAAGAAAAGCTCTCGCAGGTGCAGGTTGTCCCTGAGCGACTTCACACTGCTTAGCTGGCCCACAAAGTTCACAGTCAAGTCCAACTTCTGGAGACACTCACATCCTGTCGTACATCCATCCAGGGAATTAAAACCATGCCTAAGTTGTCTCCGATTTTTAAACTAGTGAATTTCCTAAAATGTAGACACTTGTGTGAAGTATCTAGAAAATAATACATGCTGAAGAAGTCACACTAACCTTCCAAGTTTTCGATTAGCTCAATGTTGTTTAAAGCGAAGTTTAAATACTCCACTTTTTTCAATCGGCCAACATTTTCTTGGAAAAACAAAAATAACAGATACGCACTAGTATTTACCGTTGAGTGTCAAATAAAAAATAATATGTCACGGAACCTCCATTGGCAATTTCATAAGTTATTTTAACTATAACATTTGTAAAAGAAAACAAAAATCACCTATTCTAGGTATCAGATTGTTTTGAAGGTAAAGAATTTTGAGGTCTTTGCACCACTTGTCGATGTATTCGAGTCTCTCGATATCTTGCTGATGCAATGTCAATTCCTCCAAGGTAAATATTTCGCAGTTGTTGTGTTCAGCTCGTCGCCGGACCATTTCTTCTGTGACTGCAGATGCGCGCACACACACACACACACACACGCACGCACACACACACGGACAAGAGTGTTGTAGTCAGCTAGCTAGCGTTAACATTAGCTAAACAACAGCTTAGCAAAAATACTGAACACGCAAAGTGTTAGACACATGTTCTCAAAAGTGTTTTTACCGCACATACAATTTTTTACTGCACCTTTTTACCCGACGAGGATAGATATAACTTACTGCGAACCATCTTTCTGTTGTTAGGCGTTGCTATAGAAACAAGAAACCTACGTCTTCTTCTTGTGGCTTCTTGTGGCGTTCAAGCACACATAATTTGGATAGCCTATGTCAAGACGCCATCTACTGGCAAACATTTTCCTTTCGCAGTTATGCGTTTATCAACTGTATCCAAACTGTTAATAATAGCTTCTATTTCCATCAGCAAATAAAAGTGGTCAACCTGTAAAAATATGTAGCCTTATTATAAACACATTTGTACGCAAATGTTTTAGAATGTGTTAACACATCAACAGGGTTGTAGTGCGATTTTATTAAGTACCGGAGCGCACCAGTAATTTTTTTTCTCGACTATGCAAACATATAATTCTCATTATATTAATTGTATTATTGTGAGAAAGTGCCGGAGCAAGGAAGTTTCTGACTACATTCTTCAAATGACTTGCCACTCCTGGGTCCAGTGTTGCAACGTTTGCGGTTTCCCCGCCATGTTCGTTTGCATTAAAGGTGAATAAGTTAGCCACATGTATTATATCTGGATGTTGTATCTTTGCTGTGTTCCATCACGCAAGTCAATCAAAGGGGTGGTGTTGCTTGGTAATAATTGGGGATTTAGTCGTTTGATTGACACTTTCAGTATATATATGCAATATATAAATGCATTGCATCTGTGACCTTGTACTGGACGCTGGGGCTTTGCCCATGCAGGATGTTGCTGCTGGAGAGTCTTGCAGCCTGCAGAGACTGACGGACTCAAGAGAATAGACAGGCATGCGTTAAGGATCCATCTCAACGGTTTGAAGCCATTTTATGATGCATGGCAAGAACTGAATAGGGCCATATATCTGACTTTTAACTGTGTTGGTCAGAAAGACTGTGAAAGTACCACTGTTAGCCCCATAGCTAAGAATTGCCACAGCGAGCTGCTAGGATGCAATGATATAGGGATTAGTTGCAACCTTTCTGTGGCCCAAGATAGACATGCTGTGTGGCCATGTCTGAACCTGTCTACACACACACCAACCAGAAGTGATTCAGTGCCACCCCCACCAAAAAGACAAATGTCAGACAGCATAAGACGAGGATGACGAGGCCTGTTGAGCTGGTTGACACTGAACAGAAAACTGTATCCTCGGCTGGCCCAGATGGCTCCATGGGTGCTGCACATCCCTGCAAGCAGTGACTGCTTACAGTATTTTTGAGAAAAGGAGGACAATGCTAAAAGTGAACAGTGTTGATGCAATTATTTGTCTCCATAATAATATCAAGAGGACAACCTTTTCAAACGGGTTTGCAAGAGTTCATTTGAAAAATCATTGCTTCAGTATTTTTATTTGATGTATGGAAACAATATTTTTTGTCATTTTGGTCTTCTTTGTGAACATGAATGAGTCTTTGTAAAACCTAGAGAATATGCTCTACAGCCGGACTGGCATTGACACCCTGCTTCAGACTATGTAGTGGGTTATTGTTGTTAATTACAATGGCAATTTAAAGTTCTGTTTTGTTGCATAGATTTAACTTAAAATGTTACAAGATTCAATGTTGGGCAAGCTACTTAGAAAGTTTAGTGAGCTAAGCTTCCAGTTGCGCTACATTAAATGAAGCTTAATTACACTGAATCTACCCCCCAGAGAAATATAGCAAGCTAAGCTACAGCAAGATGGCAAAAGCAGTTCAAAGCAATTTTTTTCTTTTTTTTCTTACATTGTATCAACGTCATTGTAAGTCAATGCTAGCTCATTAATCAATTAAATCCGTTTGTCTGCGTGTGTCTGTGTGTTTCTGTGTGTGAAAGAGATCTACTTCTCTCCATAGAAACAAGCTTCTACCACTACCTCAAAATTTCCTCCTCACAAGAGGATGAAGTGGCCAGGCTAGACCCTGATCTTTCTAACAAGAGGTGTTTGTTCACACAGGAGAAGCTTCTCAAAATTTGCATTGATAAGACGGTTTCTCTTTTGGTGGGAAAATGTATTTTCCTACACTGAATTCTACACTGAGTTCCACCTTGTTGGACAGGGAGCTATCAGCTAACAACCAGGTTGAGGGTGTTGCCGGCACATTGCTGATGAGGTGGGAGACAGTTGTCATTATCTTTTTAATTTAAGATGCCTGGGACATTTATGAAGACAGGGTGTCCCTCTTCTTCTGTTTTGAATGGTTCCTTGAACTTCTGTAAAGTCACTGAAAGCCTAAATCAAATTTAAACTATCCTCTGTGGTTGTAACGGCCACCTTGTCTCTTATGATGAAATCTCTGTGCACGTCTCCCAACATCTCAACCAATACGTGTGGCTGGTATCTCCCCTAAAATACTGTGCTACACTTCCTTATATGAGTGGGACAGGGTGTTCCTGCTCATTCTGGGGTGCGCTCCCTCTCATTAGCGTGCTCACGGTCTATTTCCATGGAGCCCATTGTGGTTGGGTGGACCCTCTACAAAACAAATTACATTTTGCACATTGTGTTATTCAAGTACCAATGCACATTAATTCCAACATCCATGGACAATCAGGCACCATAGCAATATCCACTTTACTTGCACTAATGTACAGTGTACTACACAGCATAACAGCGTATATTCAGCAAATTATAGTTATGGTTCTCGAGTCTCCATTCTAGTTTAGCTATTATTTTATATATATCAATAAAAGCCGTTAGTCTGTGTGTCTGTTTGTATTTGTATTAGGCCCACTCTGTACTAGTAGCTATATCTACATACATTCCAAGCAATCATTGTGATTAACCACCATACTTTGGATTTGTAGAGACCTTGCAGTTCTGTTGTACCCTCTGCTGGTCAATAATCCAAACTACAAAAATCCTTTTTCAGAATAATCTACACTTTTCAATTTTAACTCCCTTTCCTAATTTTCAACAACCTATTTATCAAAGCCCTGAAATTAGATAAGAAAAATCAAACAATATAACATAAAAAAGATCGAACTTCTTTAATTCATTTTAAAAATATATTTATGTCATAAGAGCTTCTAAATTCTATAATACTATTTATTGAAGGGGTCCAACAAAGACAATGTTGGATGATCCTACAAATTTTTTTTGCTAACTTCAAGGAGTAGAATCTGTTTTATAAATGTTGGCTTGATGACAAATAATTGTATAACCAGTTTTTTAAGGTGTATAACCAGCTTAAAAGGTGATTAAAGGCTAGTCAAATTACTAATGTTTATCTCAAATGTCGCCATAGCAACAGTCCCTGGTCTCATGTAGCTGCATGATTACTGCCACAATGTCCAGACCATAGAGATATATCTCTGTGGTCCAGACCACAATGGCCAGCCTAGTACTGTAGGCCTAATTTAGTCCATTATTTATTTAAACGGCATTAAACGGAGCTCATCGCTTTCTTTTTAGTATTGTAAACTTTAAAAAAAAGTGTCTGATTCTTCTTTGATATACATGATTGATCAGTAAGACTTCAATTAAATCATGGTCAATGCATTTCCAAGTCGTCTTGATTAAGGCGCCATATTTAAGGAAAGTTTGGAATTTTCATAGATCTACTAAGGAAAGAGGAAGACACGGAAATAATTCTGCCCAGAGCAAACATGCAAATAGATATTTGACAAAAATTATTTGTGTGATTTATGACAATAAAGCGAAGCCAAGTTTCAGCTATTAAGTTTAATTAATGTAGCTAATGCTACAACTGCTGAAATCGTCGAGTTTACATTGACTGCTACCTGTTCAATGAGACGAAGAGTGGTTTAGGACCCGAGTAGGCCCAAACCAAATCGCCAAAAACCAACGAAACGTTCATAAGTTTCATGAACGTCCAGACACTTTCCAACTGTTAATCACGATCAGTCGAATAAACATAAGACACTCCAATAAAGAAAACACGTGACAAATGACGACTTTTGCCGTTCCATACTTGCACTATTTTTAGGTTCCAACAAACGTAGTTGTCGGTTGAAATATCCGCGGGACACTACTACTGTACAGGTATCGTTCTCTCAAGCGCGAAAATCCTACCATCTCCCTTTTCACCACAGTGACGCGGTTATTCATCTTCCGTTCACACGGAAGTAGCGTTTTGTAGTATACGTGTTTTTCGTGGAAGGATTTCCCAAACGTTAACCCCTTGGCTGTGGTATTGGACACGGGCACGCAGCTATAGCGTGAAGTGGAATTATTTTATGATTTATCTGCAACCGTTTGGCCATTGCTGGCTAGCACGCTAGCTAAACTGTCTCAAGCCAGCCTGATCATGCCAGTGCGAAAGAAGGGTAAGCGGCTTTCTCCTGACTGTTGCAAGCTAGCATTGCTAACTGACGCAATGGAAACTCTACCAAACTTAGCTATCTGAGCAGCATATTGAAATAGACATTGCAATAATATCGCATCGTAAACTAATTCTTTTATATTATGAAATGGCATATTGGTGCATGCCACTGTTGACAATACACTTTGTTTAGGCCACACTAAGTTTGTGGAGCACCTTGAAGTTCAAAGCAGCGTTGAGTCCTTTGGCCATACTTTTGAGCTGTTGTGTCTGTTTATATCATGAGTAGGCTACACATTTTCTCCCTCACACGCTGCCCGTAGCTTATTGTATGGCTATCAAAGTGCGGCCATTGTGTGGGCCAAAGTTTGCAATCCACCCCCCACAACACCCCAATCTAGTCCAACTAAAATATTATTGAAATATAGATAGGGCAAATTTTGTGCTCGCTATACAGTGACAGATGGATGTATTGTGTTTTTCATATTTACAGATGCCCAGAGAGCTTTGTCACTTTTGGAAGAATATTGGACTAAACTTACAGACACAGAAGACAGACAACTTAGGCACTCCATCCAGAGGGTCATAGACATATTTCAGAGTAACCTGTTCCAGGCACTCATAGGTAAGTTGGCTTCTGTGCCTTTTTTGATGCTTTGTCACAAGTGCACTTGAGGTAAAATATTGCAAACAAGTGCCTTTTCAAGGTAACCAATGGGATTTTCAGTAAAGTGTATTTTGGCGACACTCCAGTGTTAAAGAAAGTATTGCTATTATTATAATAATGCATTTTATTTGTCCATACAATGCACACTACAGACATTGTTAAAATAACATAATAAAAAATATAAATTATTGCTGAAACAAATGCAGATGCTGGGTTCGGGCAGGTAAGGAGAAGCAGGCCTTACCCAGACCTTTGTATGATGGTCTGCTAGGTGAGATTAGTTCTTTGTGTGAGTTGCTTTCTTTAAGATGCAATATGTAATTATATTTTTCAATATAAAATTGGCATACAATTATCACTGAGAGATGCTTGATTGTTATATAAAATAATAGCAGTATAATTAAACTATTAATGCACAGATTTGCCTTTCCGACCAAAATAACCCAACATAATCTGCGGTATTATTACTTGGCTGTTTGTTTTACGTTTCCAGTTAGTTGCTCAAAGCATGGCATTACTGTCAGATAGCAAGCCAGATATGATAAGATGTAATTAGTAAGTATCTCTCTTAAGGAGCGTGTACAGTAGGATAACACTGTTTACAGTCACTGGCCAAAAAGTTTAAATTTATTTTGAATTTGAGAGACAAACACCCTCTATTGGCCACCATTACATATTGCAGCTTTAACTTCCCAGTTTTAACCTCACCTATGGTTTTATACAAAAGAAAGGCATTGACCTGTTCCTGTAATTGAATTAGCCTGCCTTTTGGTTAAAAAGAGTAGCCAGCATCATGCTGCCTTTTTTCCTCTTAGTACCACATCTGACCCAACTTGTCTCTGTGATGGAATGCTCATGGAATCTTTTGCAGTGATCAGAACTGAACAAAACGGTTTACTATTTACCCCATCGTCTTACCACCATATGTAGTGTGATATACTGTGCACACTTCTCTGCCTACTTTCTATTTTGTTGCTAAAAAAATGAATTCTGCTTATTGTCTTGCTTACTTTGCTTTGTGCCTGGCATAGTACAAACAGGTGATAGTGGTGAAAGAATTGAGTGAAACAGTCTTACTTTGAGCCCTCAACTGACTGGATGTGGTGGTGTACTAGCATTCTTAGGATATTAAGATGATGATACTGTAATAACTAATATGGCATTAATAAACAATAATTATGCAAATGCTAACGTGGAAAAATATGATTATTTCAAGACATAAGAATTGAACAAATTGTCAATTTATTTCTTGTCTTTTTAATGAAATGCTAAAGTGATTACCTCTAATTACAACTTTGCACCTTGTAGCTCACTTTTACTGACACAAATAGGTTCATTCAATAAATAACTAGCTCAAGCATTTAGAAAGTGGGCTCTAGGTACTTTTAGACGTGAGGAAGTAAAGCGTTTTAAGGTTTACGGTTGTTGAGCATACATTGCCATGAAAAAGTAATTTGCCTTATAATATTTTTCAGGTTGATTTGTTACGATTTCCACTACACTAATGTAATGATGGCTACAGTAACAGGGAGTCTGAGGGAACACATTTACATCAAGGCTCAAGACAACCGATGTACTTCTTTAGGCTATGTTTGAAACAGCCGTTTTGGTATGGCACAAGTCTGGTGGCAGATCCCTACTTTAAATAGCTTGGTCAAATTTATGGCATGTGACTTCCACGGGACACACCTTTTGTTCTTCAGCCTCTCTCTCGGCTGTTGTCTTGCTAAATCAGAGCCTCTGTCTCAGCTGTTATCTTGCTAAATCAGAACCTCTGTCTCAGCTGTTATCTTGCTATATCAGAGCCTCTGTCTCAGCTGTTATCTTGCCAAATCAGAGCCTCTTCCTCGGCTGTTGTCTTGTTATATCAGAGCCTCTTCCTCGGCTGTTGTCTTGTTATATCAGAGCCTCTGCCTCGGCTGTTATCGTGCTATGTCAGATCCTCTGTCTTAGGCTTGTCCACTCCATCTTCACAAGGAACAGTTTCTTTTAAGAACACAGTTGGACCAGAGTAATATGTAGGGTGCCAAGTCTTAAGTTCTTGACATTTTCCTGTCTAGCCCTTTACTACACTTCCTTGTGTCTCCTCCTGGAATCCATCTTTCCCTGCTCTGGCTTCCTGACAAAGTTAATTTGCTGTCAAATGAGTGGAGAGCTAGCTGCTGTCTGCTCGCAGTCAATTGCTGCAGTACCTGGTTGTAGTACCAGGTTGGCCTGTTCTGAGTAAGGCTCCCCTCAGCATGAGTGTAAGATCAGCTGTCCCAGAAGAGATGGAGCCTGTTGGATCCTCACGCAACCGTTCTCTTCTCTTATCCCTGTTCACGCGTTGTCCTTTTGAATTCAGAGAGATGTGGTGCTCTTTCTTGCCTCCTGCTAAAGTATCTGTCCGATTACATTTTTGAGTTTTCCGCAGCAAGACACTTGGTCCCAATAACAACACTTCATATGTATTTTCTGGAAAGCGATGGGGCTTCACCTAAGCACAACTAGAGCTATTTGGTCTAAACGGAGGGGCAGTATTCAATCTTTCCAGGAGTCACTGAAGAGCAGTTGACAGTGCCATCATATTTGTTAGTTAGCTTAGTTTGGATTTTCCAAATATTTGTCTTCAAGCTTGAGGTCTTTTGTCAGTTTTGCTTAGATGAGAATAGGCATTCCAAAATGCTCTGCATGTTGATGACCGACTCAGCTTCAGTAGAATAACTTTAGCCTTTTGTTCGCTCTCTACCCAGATTGTGTCTTTTATAAGGGAACTTACATGAATGTAGTAAAATCACTTTTAATAACAATCCACTGATTTGTTTTAGAATAAAGCTATGCACACCAGCAACAGTAGCCAAACCAGACATTGAAGTTCAGCACTGAAACTATATGAGAAGAGTACCATGTCTCATTATTTGGGTATTAATAGTATTTGTTGTTCTAAGCTTAGGACAGCAACCGGCTGTAAAGGCTGCCTTTGATGATAACATGAATGTCACAAAAAATGTCACAAAAATGTCACACTCTCCTTTTGTCCCACAGACATTCAGGAATTTTATGAAGTAACCTTATTGGATAAACAAAAATGTGTGGACTCTCCAAAAGAGGCCGAGCCAAAACCACCTGTGAACCTCTGGGACCTGTCCAGTCTCCAGACCTCCACGGTGACCTTGGACACCCTGCCCAGCTTCAGCACCAGCGTGGAGGTAAGGACAGAACACAGACACTGGGACCAAATGGGGGCCTTGTGAACCCTGTCAATGTTTGCAGGTCCTGTTCATTACATCCCAAAGGGGATTTAAAGGTGCTTTGATCAGGTCTTTGATTGAAGGATTTATAAACAAGGCTTCTTCATGCATGGAGACTTTCTAAACCAAACCAAGTATCCAAGCTCTGTACTTGAGTCGTTCAAGATGGTCAAACACATTTATGGGTCTAGAATTTCACTGAACTGGATGACACTGATCCTACAGTGTGTTTTATATCAGACCTTCTCTAGTAACCCTTCCCCCCCATATCATATAGTGTGTTTTATACCAGACCTCCTCTACGTAAACTTCCAACAATGCATAGCCCTTACCCCAATCATAGTCCCTGGGTAGATTATCGATGACAAAGCTATTCCTCACGCGCGTGTGTTAATACTGAAAGACTTTCATACTCTTTCTATGGCCCTATCCTAGAAGTACCAAAGAGAAGGACCCGTGTCTCCTGAGGAGCAGAGCTGCCCACGGCTCCCAGATGATGGCCCCCAGCTCGTCCAGGTGGCACAGAGGAACATCTCCCAGGTCCAGAACATCCATGGATACGTTGCTCAGGCACATATCTCGCCCATGAAGGTAACACCCAAGCCATTCTCTTCTATTCTGCCTCTCTCTCTTTTCCTCTCTTACAAATAGACCTAATGATGAGAGTTGTTGCTGCTTCTTTCACTCTCACTGTTGCTTTAATGTTTTTAGCTCAGCTTCATTACAGCATTACAACCCCCACCTAAGGTCTCTGTGGCTTTCACACAGCAGTCGGCTGTGCCTTCTCCATGTAGCAGAAGGCTTTTTTATGGTTCTTTGTCTGTACAGAACTCACTGACCTACCAATATTTCCAAGGAATAGGCAGTGCGCTCATAAATGTTTTGGACCCATTAAGCGAAGCTCTGTGAAGATCAGATAATACACAAATTGAAGTTGACAAAAGGTTATGGCTATTCATAAACCAGACAACTGCTCATGTGGGTTCAAACTGGAAATGACATGTCACCACTTTCAATATTATTGTTAAGCATAATAAGAAAACCAGCTGTGAGGAACCTGCCTGGATTATATGTGGTGTATTTTAGTTCCAACTTTCTGATTGTTTGCAAATAGTAAATGGCACTTAATTTATCTAGAGGCCGACCGATTGATGAGTCTATTACAGTTGTGTGGGTCAATATTTCAGCGGATTTAAAAAATAAAGTTTTGTTTCACCAGGTGTGTCCCATTGAGATATGTATCTATTTTACAATGGATCTCTGACCAAGATGAAAACATGAACATAAAGCATTAGAACAAGCTGTTACACAAGCAACTTAAACATTAAAATGAAATGCGATTGCGTGTCTTTGCCGCAAGTGTTTGATAACCATATTTCTGGGATCATTGCAAAAAAAAGTATATTTTCTGTATATCATATGTCTATAAAGAATATCGGCCTATAGATCAACATCGGAAATGTTTTACTTGGTACTGATATTGGTATTAGACTATAAATCCAGTATTGTTCGGGCTTTACTTAAATCTGTCTGCTAGAATTATTTTTTGAAATAGTAAAAACGATAGTAATAAGAGTAAATAGCAGTGGCTTTACGGGTTCAGGATAATATATCATCTTTTTCTCCGAACAAAGTATAGTATGACACAGATCAGATTAAGAACTGGACTGTCTCTGTCTGTTAATGTCAGACAAACTGTGGTTGGGCTAGGGTTAGATCAGATTAAGATCTCTCTGTTAATGTCAGGCAAACTGTGATTGGGCTAGGGTTGGATCAGATTAAGATCTCTCTGTTAAGGTCAGACAAACTGTGGTTGGGCTAGGGTTAGATCAGATTAAGATCTCCCTGTTAAGGTCAGACAAACTGTGGTTTGGCTAGGGTTAGGTCAGTTGGAGAACTCGAGTCTCTGTTTCCCCACTCTGTTTAATTTCTGCCATTGGAGCTGTCATTTGATAATTTTGTAGTGTCTTCCCTTGCTATTGTTTGTTTACATGAAACCTCTCTCTCTCTCTGTCTCTCATTGTCTCACTTTATGTATTTACGTGTTTTCACAGTTTGCTTTCCTCAACGTTCTGTTAACACCATTCCCGTTTCTGTTTGTTGGTAACCCTTTCAGTTCACTGCCCCCTTCATAGGTAGTGTCTCTGGAATGCATCTTTGACGGACAGAGGGAGCTCCTCCCCCCTCCGCCTTCTACCATGTACATCCAAAGTGAAGACACCCCACACCTTTCATGCACCTCCACTCTCCATTCTAGCACAAGCCAGGTAAATGGCTTTGCATGTGTTCTTACCTTCTGCACAAAATAATTGCTGTTACTAAATGCATGACTGAGTTTCTGATCATTTGTTTTCCTACTTTTTTCCATCTTTCATTGGAGTCAAATGATTCAAACACTACTTTGTGAAAAAGTAGCCCAGAGGTTGCCTGTTGATGCTCAAAGGAGAGTCTCTCCTGTTTACTTGTTTAATAAGGTTACACAAATGAGTAACTCTCACATCATAAATATTTAATCACGCAACCAATTAGAATATTTAAATATTGTAGGCCTAGTAGCCATCACTAATGTTACATTTAGTTTTTTGAACTAGAGGGCATTTCTTTCAATAAAAAACTTCAGGGCATAGAACAGGACCTGTCTCTTTAGCCCCTCCCGACCATAGAAAAAACAAATTTAAACAAAGTAAAAACCAAAACAAAGTAACGTTACCCGAATAGGTATAGATTCCTCATCATAGACATCACGTGTATATGTCTTCTAATCTTTGAGTGATATTAACCGTAGAATAACTCTTCTGATAATGCAATAAGGAATATTTTTAATACATAGGCATAGCTTATATAAACATCATTGGCTACATTTATTCAAGTAACGTTAGAATAAGTTCTGAAAATGCAATCAGGAATATTTTAATACATATTGAAATAAAGTTACCAGCCGCCTATTATGATTTAGTGACTTGAGTTCGCTAACGTATCGTTAACGTTGACTGTAACATTATTTCTCGATTATTAATAATAACAGTTGACCATGAACATCAAAATAGAATAAAGTGTGGATGTTTCTTTTAAGGAAGAACTCTATCTAATGTTAGCTAGTTAAATCTACAGTTTTCTTGTTATCAGGTAACGTAGCCTAAACCTATACGCTCTTTGTTGCTCTGCCCTAGGAGAGAATGATTGTTGATTGGCTATTCTGCTGTTGTTGTTTATTTGAATATCATGAATTTACGTCAACCTTGGCTTGGATGATTTGATGTCCTGTCTTGTTCCAGTTGAGCAAAGTGGGTGGAGCGGATGACCGTTCATTTGAGTTTAGTAGGGTGGACTCCACAGAGTCATGTAATTGTGACTTAATGACATTTAATAAAATTCTGAAGCCATTGCGGCAATAATTCTGCGGCAGAGGGCCTCTCTACTCTCTTGTATGTGGCAGCCCAATGCCCAAGGACAGTGACAGGTACAGAGTATGTCTTTTGGATGGGGTATGAAATGGGTGTCCCATGGCACCTCTAGAAAAACGTAAGGGTGTTAACCCTGGTGGCCTGGCTAAATTGCTCAATCTGGCCCTTTATGAATCCCTTCATCTCCCAATCGGCTAGTTAATCCCTTCTCCTTTGTGGCTCTCAGTAGTTAATCCCTTCTCCTTTGTGGCTCTCAGTAGGTCAAAGAATGATGTGTGGTGGGCAAGCCTTGCGCAAAATGGCTGCCATGGCCTCACCCAGGTGGTAGCAATTTATTGGTGACCAAACTGTGAGTCCCCCCATACATCGTAAAGCACTTTAGGTGTCTAGAAAAGTGCTATCAAATGCAATCAATTATTATTGTTATTTATTTGTGTGGTGACAATGTACCAGATACATGTTGTAAAAAAAAAAAAAGTATGCACAATAAATTCCTACACTGACCATTCTATGGAATGGAATGGTAAACAAGCATCCCTCAAAAAATGAGTTGAGTATCCATTTGAGGAACACATTAATATGATTTTAGGGTGGTGACAGGTGGTGATATCGTTATTTTACTAAATTGTGTTGAGTGGCAGGACTTTGTTTGACCACTGTTACAGACTCACATTGTTGATCAGTGTGCTGCCTTCTGCCCCCACCTCAGTGACTCCTTCAACCCCCCACCTCAATGACTCCTTCTACTCCAACCTCAGTGACTCCTTCAACCCCCCCACCTCAATGACTCCTTCTACTCCAACCTCAGTGACTCCTTCAACCCCCCCACCTCAATGACTCCTTCTTCTCCAACCTCAGTGACTCCTTCAACCCCCCCACCTCAATGACTCCTTCTGCTCCAACCTCAATGACTCCTTCTGCTCCAACCTCAGTGACTCCTTCTGCCCCCCACCTCAGAGACTCCTACTGCCCCTCACTAACACTAACCCTAACACTAACCCTAACACTAACCCTAACCTTAACCCTAACCCTTACCCTCACCTCTGGGTGAAGCCAGGGTGTATACTAGGACTCTGATATAAGGTGACTAATACACTACAGAGTTTATCTGGTTGTGTGGCATATTTCTTCAGAGAAGTTAATCATTACAGCACTCCAACTCATTTTTGCTACATAGTTGCATCAGAAGAAACAACACATTCTGAGTGTGTCAAGTAAGGATTAGTAGGGGAGGCTTCTAAGACTGTGACGTCACCCCCCCTCACGGGCTCCATTGTACAATCAGAAAGAAGGATGATTAGCACCATGACCTGGGAGATGATTTGGAGCAGGGAGAAAGATGTGGACCCAGTTGTCAGTGACAAGAACTGAAGAGGTTAATACAATGCTAATCAAAGGGATTTGAAAGACTCTTATCTTTCCTCCCTTCCCCCTCTTTGCTCTTGCACACTCCTCATCTTCTGTGCAAAGTTGACATTTGCTGTGCAGAGTGAATGACACACTCCCTAGTTCTCTCATCACAGTGTAGTCTCACTCTATCACGTCCAGTGTCTGGAATGGGAAGGACGGCACAGATTTAAAGGACACCTCTGGTCTAACTGCGTCCTCCTAGCTGCTGCCTCTTGGCTTTGGTTGGAAAAAACATCGGTCTCCACCTCAGCCCTATTCCCTGGCATCTGTGCAGCATTCGTCTTCATCTGTGTGTCTGTAAAAGGAAGGAGAGTAGGAGTTGGAGACGGCGACTGAAGTCTCCCCCTCCCTCCTCAATCGATAGCGTCAACATCCAGTCACTACCTGCAGTAGTAGCAGTAGCAGCAGCAGCAGCAGCAGCAGCAGTGTTCAGCATGCTGAACTCGGTGTGCTATGCCAAGAAGATGGGCCACCGCATCATGGGCACTCTGCGGAGGACCAAGACACTGCATCGGCGCCTTTTGGTAAGGCAGTCTACCTACAGCACTATTGCTGAGAGGGGGAGCGGGACGGAGCGCTGCGCTGCGCTGTGCTGTGCGGCATGAGTCATTATTTACGACGTGCTGGAAGCGTCTGTGTGTGTGTGTGTGTGTGTGTGTGTGTACCGAACTCTCTTATTGTATGGAGTGCTTCCTACAGAGGATCTTTTGATTGGTACATTCAGGCAATTAAGTAAGGCATGATTTGTCTGTTTGCCTGTTCAGTATGGATCATGGTGTTGTTCTGATTATGCAACACGTAGATTTGTTTTGATGATATGCAGACCCTAGGAACAAGGTGAAGAACAGTAATGTAATTTTGTAGTGTTGGATCATGTTTAACTGTACATTTGAAGCTAATTATCCCAGAAACAATCTACTTGTACAGAAGCTTTTAGTCACGAGTCATCAGGGTTATCATCCGCTTTAGTGATGAAGTGACCATCAATCGGACATGTCACAGCCACAGCAATGTAATCGTGAAAAAAAATCAATGCTCCAACAAATGGTTCGAATCATCCATCATAGAGGTTATGCTGTTGTGGTGGAGCTTCAAATGTAACACTTTCAGGCTTCATTATCATCATTTTAAAGGTGTAAATGGTTGGAAGGCTTTGATTTTTGGGCGATATGGTGAGGAGCAGAACCCTGTGTGTGTGTGTGTGTGTGTGTGATCCTCTCTCAGTCACAGACCTACTAACGTGGATCACTTCTGTGAGGGGAGGTTTATCTAAACCCATGGTTTGGAAACACTTGTTTATATGATCGTGTTAGAACCCCTGCAGTAGCACATGCCTCTCTTAGCGTTGCCTAGCAACCTCCAGGCTTTTTTCCACGCAGGCGTAACCCCCCACCCTCTTTTGACAGACACTGACACCCATGACTGGCATTAACGCACATCACAGGCTGAGGAGATGATTAGCCAACAATATTGAGTATTTGCTGCAAAGATTGACAAATGATTGGACTCATGAAATGTGCCTACACACACATATCTAAGTACTTAAAAAGCCCGTTTTCAGTCTTTAAAACTTCAAAACCTTAAATCCAATATTTGAATCAGTGTAATTTAAATGGTATGTATTATACCTGCTACAATGTAATGTGGGGCTACGATGCTCTGAATATGTAGCTAGGGCAGTGAAAGACCATACGATTGTGGATTTTGAAATAGTTTAAGCCTCTGCAAGTACGTATATTGAATGTTAGATGTGTCATTTAAAGACATGCAAGCCACACAACCTTTTACCTGACTAATAATGTTCTTATGAAGGAGTAATATGTATAGATACAGCATGTGTACAGAAAGGCTTAGAGAAAAGGCTCTTAATACATGGACAAGAAGTCAAGGAAGTCATCAGTGTGACGCACAAACCTGAATCGGAACGATCATTTGTGATAAAAGTCTGAAGAGTCACTTAGTCATGGAATTGTTCATACTGTAGATGTTACCAGCTCTTACTGCCTGAATAGGTTCTAGATGTTACCAGCTCTTACTGCCTGAATAGGTTCTAGATATTACCAGCTCTTACTGCCTGAATAGGTTCTAGATGTTACCAGCTCTTACTGCCTGAATAGGTTCTAGATGTTACCAGCTCTTACTGCCTGAAGAGGTTCTA
>JAVQIZ010145938.1:0-13107 GCA_036023535.2 Galaxias brevipinnis | reverse complement strand
CTCTTGGTTTCTTCCTCATGCCCCGTTCGCTCTATCTCTTCCTGTTCGTCACCCCCCCCCCCCCCCCCCCGGTTTTCTTTTATCTCTCGTGCAGCCCCAGAGTCTGCCTTGCATCGCGTGCTCATGTTTAATCACAGAGGCTGTAACAGAAGAGAGTCGGGGACAGCCACGGCTAAGCAGCTGGATGGATGGATGAATGGGGGATAAGGCGATGGATGGTTAGATGAATGGTTTCCTTTGTTTTTGTCATCGTAAAAAATTTAATGGATGAATGAAAGAAAAATGTATTCTATATCATCTGGATGAGAGGATGGATAGATTGTTGGACGAAGAAATAATAATTAAAAAAAGGGTTGGAGACATGCAGGAAACTAGAGGGAGGAGGGATAAGATGTTTCTTTTCTTTTTTTTTGTGGTAGCATAGATGTTTGTGGATGTCACCTATCCAGCATCAAATACCAAAGACTCCTGGCCTCTCTTCCTCTCTTCTTTATTCCTTTTTCCTTTTTATATTTGGCTAGAGGTGCGTGTCACAGCATCGAGTGATGGGCAGACCCTGCTAAAAATAGACAGCCACACAGCTGTCTCCCAGCCTGTGTCAGGGTCATCTGCACTGGAGGGGTAGAGAGAGGACCACCAAGGACTCGGCGGCACCTTTTCCCTTCCCCCACTCTTCCTCGTTCCCTCGTTCCCATCATCCTCCCTCCTACGTCGCCATTCACCTTCTCCATTCACACTAGCTGCTCTGTTACGATTCTTTCTTTTTTAAAAGAACCAGTGGAGTCACTCTCTCGCTCTCTCTTTTTAAGCTGTTTGTCTTTATCTTAAGTGCATGCCAACGACTATCAAATCATTTTTCAGCACTTACAATTCAGTCAATTTATAAAAAGAATAGATACTTTAAAAAAAATGTACAATAAAAAGATAGGCCTAATTCTAATACCAAAGCATAAAAGTCTGCATTTACACAACTGTCTTGCTCAGAGATAGTAAAGATATATAAACATGTTTACTGAAATATTTTACCTAAGTCTCGCCAACTATTATATTTATACATTACTTAATTAATTATACATAAAGAAAAAGCTTAAAAAATAGAATACATACGTATCCCTTTTTATTTTCTACATACATTTTCTGAGGACTGTGGGCGCCCATTTTTATTTCATACAACCCTGTCTCTCGTCTCCTCTCCTCTCCCCCTCCCTTTCTTTAGTTGTGACGGGAGCTACAGATGGAATTGGGAAAGCCTATGTGGAGGAGGTAAGATTCCCGGGGTTCAGAACATCTCGGTGCCTCCGTGGCAACAATCACAATGAGTCATCAGCAGAGAGGTACCACAGGGAGATCTCTCTCTCTCTCTCACAAACACACGCAGGGAGACACGCACACACACACACACACACAAAAAAGACAGAGACCACAGTGGAAACAACTGCACGTCCAGTCTCAGTGTTTTACTATGGGCTTTGTTTTTGTGTCTGCAGCTTGCCCGAAGAGGTTTCTCCATTGTCCTTATCAGCCGTTCACAGGAAAAACTGGATGAGGTTGCCAAGGTTATTGGTGCGTGTGTACATTTTAGTTTTTTAATGTTTAACAGCTCTTATGTATTAAAAGGCCATTTGTCATTGGTGAGCAACTAATTGAACCCCTAGTTTTTATACGCTATTGTTGAAAAACACATTGCTGATGAAATACCGTTTTTAACATTACAGACCTAACGTGTTGAAAATAAATTGTATTATTTAAAACCCTTTAATAAGGCAGCATAATGAGCCAATGTTAAATCAACTTAAGATTCAACTACTGTATTTAGTTTCTGATGTGTTTGCGCCCTCTCCTGGCTGCATTTTGCATTGAGAATATTTACAGTTAATTTTGCATCAATATTGGGGAGTGAGAGTCTGGGTCATTCATTAGGATTAGGATTGGAGAAACAAAAAAATATGGTGCTATTTGGAGATTGGGTTTAATCCTTTGCAAACGTTACACATATGTTGTATATCTAGATTGTGATAACACCGCAATCATGGCTTTATTAAATGTACTGTATTTGATTGTAATCGTCCTTAATTTGGTGTTTTTCCTTTATGCGCTTTACCTTTTAGAGAGCAAATGTGGAGTGGAAACAAAAACAATCGCAGCTGACTTCAGTACTGTGGATATCTATTCCAAGATAGAAGATGGACTTATTGGGCTGGAGATCGGAGTGTTAGGTACTATGTTTCAATAAGCATATTCCCCTCATGACATTGAATACCCAATAGTTTTTTTTGCCAGATTTAGAATGAAGAAGATTTCTTAAATGTATTCAAGAATAATAGTGGAATCACAAATCGTTTTGTGTATGTAATATTCAGGCCACAATAGGTTGTCAATAGTCTGAAGTAATTTTAACGTGTTTTCGTAATCCACAGTCAATAACGTTGGAATCTCTTACTCCTACCCGGAGTTCTTCCTCAACGTTCCCAATCTAAACACTGTGAGTCGGAAACTGGATCTTTAAATACACTCCTACAGACAAAAACCCACACGCAATACACCAACTAGTGTTTATGTAACATAATATAACTGTGTGGAATTTCTGGGCTTGCTATGTAATTTCAGTATTGTAAATGCATTAAAAACGTTAATGTTTTTGTTTACCTGATAGTTCATCGACACCATGATCAACATCAACATCTCATCAGTATGCCAGGTAATTGCTCACTTAAAGAAATATAGGAAACTTTACTGCACACATTTGCCTATTAAATATGTTATAAACAGTTTAGGATATATTATATACTTTACTCTCAAAATTTTTCTTAGATCTTCAAATAGAATATTATGTATGGTCAAAAGCGTCACAAGGTCAAGGAGTATTTAAATGCAACACTAACCAATATCAAGTGCTTGAAGGTAATTTGTGACTAATAGTAACTGTTATAGTGCTTAGAAAATATCTAAAGCCAGATTGGAATTTTTCAATCATGTCATTTTTCGCATAGTTAGCTTTATGGTAAACCACTATCAATAGCACTTTGGATGAAAAGGGCAATCTACATGTAGGTCTCTATTTTCTATATATAGATGGGTCTCGATGTTCTAAGAATAGGATGAACAAGTGCACGCTCAAAACACGATTGCGCCACCCCACATGCTAGAGTACTGCTACAAGCAAGAATGCTTGGGGAACCTATTTCTGTGATATTTTTAAGCAGTCCTAGAAAACAACGTTGCGTGACAGTGGAGTATTTTCTGTGGTGTACAAGCGCCTCCAGCTGTCCTCTGATGAACTCAGATGGTTGGAGTATTTTCTGTGGTGTACAAGCGCCTCCAGCTGTCCTCTGATGAACTGATGGTTGCTGACTGTCGAGCCATCTGAACGTCGAGTAATTTAAAACGTACAGATACCCGGGAACAAGAAAAACATACACACACACACACACACACACACACACACCCATCTGCCCACACACAAACACACTGTCAGACATGTACCAGCGATGAAGGCGGATGGTTTCACCCCCTCCTCTGCATCGTCTGCCGTTCCCAAAGCAACAGCTCATAACCCCCACACATTTCGTTCTCGACACCCACGTTGATTAATCTCATTCGATATTTGTCTTTTTCTCTCTAATTTCCTTGTTTTAACACGTTTTCTTCCTTCTATGTCTGCCCCTCTCTCCATAGATGACCCGTCTCGTGCTACCAGGAATGGTTGAGAGGTAGGTGGCGTCCACTTTCTGAGATGGAAATTGTGTTGTTTTGTGTGTATGTGCGCTTTTGACTGAAAAGTCTTTAGCTTGCACGAAGCAATGAAATTCCCTGTTTTTCTATATGTCGGTTGTGTATCTTTGTCTGTGGGCATGCGGAAACGTTTTCTTTGTGGATCAACAGTGTGTGTGATTGTATGTGTCTGTTTTTTAGACTGCATCGTACAAGATCAGCGGCCCACTGATTTAAGCCATGTTTGTGTCTTTTTTAGAAAAAAGGGGGCAATCCTGAACATCTCCTCTGCCAGTGGCATGTACCCTGTTCCTCTCCTGACTGTCTACTCTGCCTCTAAGGCAAGTACTCCTCCGAGCCTCCACTTCCTGTCCACACATGCCAGGCAATCTGACGTGTGTCTGTGCCAGCGCTGCTGCCAGGCTCAGTGGTCTGTTCAAATCCACATTCACATCTCGCGTAAAGTGTTGCTGGTATTAAGTTAATGAGCTGCAGTGTAATCTAGAAAGTACTCCATCCTACCACACGTGCTGCTCATACTCTTCTTCAGTACTTGTTTAGAATTAATTATTTTTCCAAAAATTTATAGCGCTGAGCTTTTACGCGGAAATACTTTTTTTTTGTGCTGCAGGCCTTTGTGGACTTCTTTTCAAGAGGGTTGGAGGCTGAGTACAAGAGCAAAGGGATTGTCATCCAGGTAAAAGGATTTGTTTTTCTATTGTTGTCGTCCCCCGTCCCCCCCCAACCAAAACCCATACAATGTTCCAATGACGTGTTGTGTTTTTGTTAGTTTCCCGGCTGTGCCCTCTGTAGAACCCAAACCACTTTACGTCACTGTTAGGAGGATGTCAGGCAGTCTCTTTTGCTGTTAAAACGGCCAGAGTTTCTCTGTGGTGCGTTGGTCTAAGACTCTATGCAAGAAATTCTGAAATAAATGTAAATAAAAAATAGATTTTGAACCATTCAGTGAAGTGATTTTAACTCTGGTCTCTATTCTCTATGCTATTTTGCCGCATTATCTATTTGATTTTAAATGCACCTTTAAATGTGTCAGAAACAGTGTGTAGGCAATAGCGTGATAGATGGCATCTCTCTGTGTGTATTCAGGATGTAGTCAATTATTTCTGGTAACAAAACTCTTCCCTCAACAACAATTAAAATGCATAAGCAACACTCAACTTACTGAAAAAAAGGAAAACGTACTAACTTGTTTTTTGTTGTTTGCTGTTGATTCACTCTTTGCAAAAGGAATGTACGTACCATGAGTTATGGATTCGTCATGTTGTTCATGAGTAACTGTAAGATACTTTGGGGGGAAAAAAATCTAAAAGTTATCAACTTCTTTTTTTTAAACTCTTTTCTCCTCTCCAGAGCGTCTTGCCGTTCTTTGTGGCCACCAAGTTGAGTAAGATCCGCCGCGCCACCCTAGACAAGCCCAGTCCTGAACGCTACGTGGCGGCTGAACTTAACACCGTTGGGATTGAGAGCCAGACAAATGGATACCTGCCCCATGCTATAATGGTAGGTACTATTTACGATTATTAAATTAAATGTATTATTACTATTTGTTGTGCTGGTGGTCTTTGCGTGTGTGTGATGGATGAGGTGTTTTCTTGAAATCTTTTTTTTTTATTATTTAGTGTTGAAATTTCTTCAATAAAACATGTCTATGTGAATAGCATTATATATAAAATAAATACCCTAGAACTTAAATGAATACATTCTAGATATGGAAAGTCATGGACTATAATCATATTTTAAGAATGTGTATAGATAGAATGTTTTACTTAAATAAATGTAATTGTACTGCTTTTACTGTTTTGTGCAAGTCATTTTTTTCTATACTAACTTCTTATTCTGTATTTTCTTCCTTCTGTGTATTCTCAAACATTTATTAAATGTTCATAATAACATTTTTATCTCAAGAAAAAAAAACAAAAAAAACAAGAAAGTGTGCTTTGTCACTTATCAATTGCTCTGGTAATTCAGGAAAGTATAATGTTTTCACTTTAGGGTTGGGTGACCACAGCCCTGCTTCCCACCTGGGTCCTCAACAGCCATGTGATGAGCATGGGTCTGTCTCAGCGTGCGCGCTACCTCAAGAAGCAGAAGCAGGGCTAGACACATCCACAACAGCGGCTTCAGTTGTCAAGGGGCTAGGATGGAGGGAAGAGACGACCAAAACATCCAAAACCTCCTGCGGCGTGTGTGTGTGTGTGTGTGTATAAAATCCAAATTGAACACCTAGCTAGTGTACTCTGCTGTTAACACAAACAGTCTTGTCAGTTCACGCAACAGAGCTGATCTTAATATCGGCATTCTAGTTTTGAAGATGATTCTCTTTGAGGGTATTACACTGGAGTTGGAACGTTGGAAATGTGTTAATTTAATTTGTTTATACCTGATGCACTAACTAGCATTAATGCTTTAAATGTGATTTTTGCTTAACAATGTTGGCTGTTTCAAAATATTTCAGGACATCCCAATGTTTGGATTTTTGCTTTTTGTCCTGTTAATTGGCTTTTTGTGTGAAATTATGAAAACTCATAGCTAAATATTGATGTAAAAATATGTTTTTTTATTCGATTTACATTACCATAAAAAGGCATATTTACCTGTCACTTTGTTAAAAAAAACACTAAGCTTTTGAAGGGATTAGGTGGATTGTGAATAAATAGGATTTGATATATGTAAAATAAAAAAAACATGTTGAGTAGATACATTTGTAAAATAGGCCTTTGAATTTATACATGCCAAGTATGAGGGAAGTATTTAAGAACTGAAACATATTGTTTGAAACACATGTGACTTTGTACTGAAGATGCTTAGTCAGGTGTCACCTAAATATGCTCTTAGCGTGAAAACTTGTCATATACCTGTTTCTTACTTGTTACCTGGATAAAAATTTTTGGAAAATGTTGAATCATTCCTGCTTTGCTTTGTTAAAAATACCTACCAATTGTGAACCATTCCTTTTCAGATGTTTCAGTAGGTCAGTTATTTGTTAGATTTGAATCAATCAGTGACTGAAGGTGGTACCCGCCGTTGACATGTTGCCGTTAGCAAGGCCCTCTGTGCTGCATTGTGGTTTTGTGTAGCGTTCACAGATACTACAAACATAAGGCTACATCGCAGCCGACAGTGCTCTCTACCCTGTCTGTGTGGACGTCTTCATTTCTCAGAGCTGTGTTTGTGTGTGTCTTTATTCCATTTACCTTCCTTACCTTCTTGCTGACCAATAAAATACTTTTCAAAATTACTAGTGGTCTATGTATTTCATGATTATTGACTGAAGCTTGATCCCGATTAATATTAACTAATAGATATAATAACATAAGTTATACTGTAGATAGAACTGACAATCAAATACTAAATAAAAACCACTTTATGGTGCAAAGAGAATTATCCATTGCATATACTAATACATAAACAACTTTAAAATACTTGCAGTACACTTGTTTTCAATAGAATCTTTTTTTATATATATTCTCTGATCATTTTATTCAGTATGTCAGGTGTACAGCAATGACTGTTCATTAAGGAATACTGAGAAGACCCATGCAGGTCTCAGTACACAGTAAAGAAAAAAATGAATTTAAACCTATTTTTGAGAATGTCCACATGTCAGTGATGACGGTGTCACTGTCAGAGTCTCACCATAACACACACACACACAACGTAACACACACTCTGCCTGAGGCCATCTGGGCCATGAGCTCCGACAGAGCGTACACGGTCACACCCACATGCTAAACGACCTGTGTTAGAATATGTGTTCAAGTGCCTCCCATGCTAAATGACCTGCGTTAGAATATGTGTTCAAGTGCCTCCCTGTGCAATTTCAAACCAGCTTCTAAATGTTATTCTCTCCATGGCTGTCACTGCCTTTCAAAATGAGATATTAACAACATACCCTTATGTTCCCTCCTGCTTGCCTGTTACCATCCCATTCCACTCTCACCCACCAGTGCCCAGTTTATTTGCCAACTCTATCTGGAGGTGGGCTCCTTTTGGAATCCTTATGGAGGCTTCCGGAACAATGGCGTCATGAAGGAGAGGGCAATGGGGGGGGGGGAGGGAGGAAGGATTGCCCGGAAGAGAAGCAGGTGGGTGGCGTGGATCTACGGTATATAAACACAGAGTGCCGCACACAGAAAACTACTACTAGCACCACAGACGCTGAAGCGGACCACAAGCCATAAGAACTGAACAGTGGACACTGTTGAACTGAATGAAGCTGAGCCAACACTGCAGGAAGGCTTCTTAGCTCTGGGTATTCTTTTATCAGATGGTCAGAGCAGACACAGGATTTAAAAAAAGACTTCATCCAGTCAAGAGACTCTCAGGCATGAAAACAATCTAACCAAGTATGAACAAGATTTGGAATTTCAGACTGTAGTGGTTTATGTATTGCTCCAATACTACTCAGCAGGAACAGCTTGAAGAATAGGAAGCCCTTCACAAAACATATTTTGACTTCCTGTAGGGTTACGTTTCAGTTCTGGACGTCGTAGTTACAGGACTTTCTAACCTCACTTTTGTAATACCTTCTTGTTCTTCATGGCTACCAGTGTGGATGTGCTACCGGCCCACCTGTTGCCTTTGGTGATGGAGGCATTCCCCCATTCGCTGGCTCAGGCCTATGGGAGGAGATTCGAGCGGGAGCCCCGCTCCCAGCGCATGCAGCTCTGCTCCTTCTCCGACATCTGCGAGGAAGAAGAGGAAGGAGGCTCCTCCCTGGAGGAAGATCAGGCACGACGCACCTTCCTGCGGACGCTGGAGAGCCTGAGGAGGAGCACGCAGTGGGCCCCGCTGCCCCTGCACCCGCCTCCCCCACGGAGACAGGCCTGCTTGTAGCCTTGGTGCCGTCGGAGGACTAAGCTGTCCAAGGGCTTTTTCCAGCCTTTCCATGACCTGTCATAAGTGGGAGAACTGAAAGAACAACAACTATGATGATATTCATCTTGACTCATCACTATTTTTGATGGAATGTGTGTCTTGTTTTACGCTTATTTTTAACAAAGCATATGTGTAGCATGCACATTTTTTCTACATGTTTTTTGTACTTCAAGAGATTGCTTAATTTGACTGCAAAGTTAAGATTTTCACTGTTTATTACCACATTCATTTGGATGGGCATTTACTTACATAGCGGCAGTATTTTGGGGAGGTTGTATTTGTCGTGTTAAATTAAATCAGTGTCCTTTTTTATGACATGCAATGCATGATACTTTGGTTCGCTGTGGCTTATTGACACATAATAGCTTTTCTAACACAGCAGTGCTGAGCTGACCTTGCTGGTCCTGATTATGAACATTCACTGCACATTCCCACTCTGCACATCTGTAAGACAGAAACCAGAGCTGGACAGTTCAATTCAGATTGGCACTGCTGTGTGAAGATGCCAGAGGAGAAAAGATGTTATAAACTCCCTGTTGAACCAGTGGGTTTGTGGATATCCAGGAGGTGTCACTATTTACACACTTCTTGGAACTCATACCACAAACTGTGCATGCTGTATGTATTTGCATAATAACCTCTTACGTAATATTACTGTGCCGTTGTGACTGACACTATTCATGTACAAATGTGTTTACATATTAAATTATTTTAATTACATTTAAAGGTTGCTGCCTTGGCCATGCATCTTATTATGTGCATAACATCCATCTTGAATTTGACTTCAATGCAACTCTCCACTTCGCCGTCCAATTGACTCTGTCAGTTATAATGTTATTCGGTTTAGAAAATACCTATGAGACAAACTAAACAATTATTATCTATACCTGAGCTTCTCTCTGGAATTTATGGGCACGGAAGACAAACGCAAAACGTCTCTATCTAGCAGATGTGGTTTGAAACTATGCTTGTGGGCCTTCCCTGAGACATAAAAAGCTCCATCATTCTTCTTAGAGCAGCTTGGCCTTTAGCTTTGGTGCTCTCAACTTGGCACCCTGGGATTTGATTCTCAACCATTGGATAACAAGCCCTTGTATATGAGTACCATTCCATCCCCCTCAACTGACTCAGAGGGCAGTGATAAGATGAGAGTTTTTTTTAAATTGCTTACACATTTAAAGTGATTATTCCGGCCCAGCCACAGAAACCATGAACTCATATACCTAATCGTTTGACCAAGTCTGGATAACCACAAGCACATGCTCTGCTTTACAGGCAGTCTTAAAATATCTAAAAACGCTTTTTGAAAACACAGTTCTTAACATTAGACACACCACTCAAAACGGCAAGCTCTTCTGTTTCATTTGGAAACCACTGCCATTGAAAATGCCACACTAATTTACCAAGTGCTTCCACTCAGTCCAGATGTGTGTAAACACTTTCTGATAAGTTGTTTACTCAGAGCTTTAGCACTATAACCAGGCCACAGGTCAACTCTCTGTGGCCAAACACGAACAGAAGACATATTGTAGGCAATTTTGTAGCTTATTTCTACGCAAACAGTTCTGACAAAGAAATGTAGTAAATTCGATATTTTGCATTTCTGTTTATAATGTGTGCTTGTGTATATTCAGTATATATACCAAATACGCATACATATATGTGGGTACGTACATGTGTGTGAGTACTACTGGTTGCCAAACTTTTACAGCAGACTGCTGTGCACTGAACACTGACAAAGTGATTTTCATTTATCCTTGGTGCTTCTTATACTTATTCATTTGATGAGCAAGTGTGTTAAGGTTTTAAATAAAAAATGTTTTAAATAGTTTTTATTGAAGCGTTTTCTTTTTCAATAGATGTCTAATGCGTTGCATGCTGTGTGTGTATGTGTGTGTGTGTGTGTGTGTGTGTGTGTGTGTGTGTTCGTGGTTTTTACAATGACAATTTTTCAGAAATATGTGTTAATCAATATAAAAACTGTAATACTACACTCAAATGACCTTCAGAGTACCTTACCCTCTTACTACATTGCTTTTAAATGGCAGGGGCATTGCTGCACAATGCTATCCCCCTACAACAGGGGGTATTGTCAAATAAACAGAACCCTCAGCAGGAGTAATGTTTAAGGGCACCAGATCCCCATTACCCCACCAACACACACTGCTCTGAGCACATATGTACTGACATGATTGGTTCTGCCCACCCCTTCGTCTCCGCCATGCCACAAATAGGCTGCCTCGTTTCCGAGGCTCACTTCATCCGGGGCACGTTGCCCTATTAAGGGGTTATTTGTATAATTTACCGCTCCTAATTCCGAGGCTCAGCCATATTGGCAGGAACATTCTAGGCTAAATTGAGTGTGAAGATTGAGAGGAATTAATGTCTTCTGGACTGTGTGCAGAATGCACTCCGCCATTGGCACGACGCCGTCACAAGGACGGGACTTTGAACAGGATTTGTACATTAAAGGTTGACTTAGCAAAGTCAATAATGGAGCTGCTCTCCAGGAGTTTTTTCGCCCGAGCAATCAGGTTTTCGTTGTTTTTTTTTTTGTTCTTTTTTATTTATTTATGTAGGACACGTGTAGAGCCAAGCATTCTGTAATACAAATAGGTATCCCATAGTACATTCTCTCTCTGATAGCTAACACAAAAGAAGGTGTTGCTACAGTAACTAGAGCCTGGACAGCCAGCAGTGTCTGGTGTCTCATCAATATGTGTCTGTGGCGTGGCAATTGAATTGCTGTGTCACAAGGGACTCAAAACCCAGAGCTATGATGCCCACAATGGGAAAAATCCAACAAACAAACAAAGAAGTAAATATATATTTAATATAAAAATGCCATGTTCTGTAGCAACATACAGCAGAATGATAATGTGCCGTGTTGTTTGAGATGTTGTATGAATCATCTTAACATGTTATTTGTTTGAGCAACAGGTGTTGGTCTTTCTAGAGCATGTGAGTAGGTGTGTGTGTGTGTTTCCACTGATATTTAAATTTCAGTGTACGTGGGAGTATTAAGTGTGATTGTGTAACAGTATGCGGCTGCAGAAGTAGATGGTTATCCACCTGCCAACATGATATGAATCACACAGCAGCACGTCGCCATGGAACACACGGCAGGAAATTACACACCAACATCTCATTTCCGCCTGAGCTATCTGCTCCCAAAAAAGGAAGCTGTTGGGATGAGCCTCACACTTTTGACTTTTCAGAAGCGATGATACGGGCCTCTAGGGGGTGCGCACAGTTGGCGGTGTGTTATGAGCCTGAGGGGGAGAAGGAGGCGTTTGTACACTAAGAGGGACGGGAGGGGGGATCCGAAATCAACACTAGGATAGAGGAAGAGTGGTGTAGACACAATGCACAGAGGCTGGCGTATTGTCTTGGTCTTTATCTTAGGAAGCAACGTGCTCTCGGTCTCTCTCTCTCTCCTTTGTCTCCCTATGTCTGATTGTCTCTCTCTCTCTCTCTCTCTCTCTCTCTCTCTCTCTCTCTCTCTCTCTCGCTCTCTCCCCTTTTGTTTTCTCCTCATTGCTCTCTCTCTCCCCTCCTTATTTCTCAACCTCTCTGTAGCCCGGCAATAAATAATCCCCTTTTTACTCTCCACCAGGAATGGAAATGTGACATTTCCCCCCCCCCCTCTCGTCAAATCAACACGGTGTGTCTACCCCGTCTCTTGTCTGTCACAATGGGCTCCACGCGCACAGGGACCCTCTCAATCTAAGCTCTCTCCTGCTCCTCCTTAATTATCAAGCCGGAGCCGAGAGAGCGGAGATTGCAGAATGGACTCGCCGGGCTTTTGGCATGATTAGGTTTTTATCACGTCCGTGGGTGCCAAGAGGGGATCGAGAGACAACAATAACACGCGTGTTCATCTACATGCTAATCAAACGGCGGTCGGCTCTGAAATTCATGACCTGCTAGGATGACTAAACATCTCCAGCACCCACTGCACTAAAGCCACAAAATTGGATCGTGCAACAGCACTTAGGAATCTTCAAATATAAGGGACCCTGGTCCAGGAGATACTGCTTGCCCTAGTGAATACTAAAACTTTGAATGCCTTCTTCCGAGTCCAACCTCACATTTGTCTAGTTTTCAGGTACTTCAAGGCAAGAAAAAGCATTGCAGAGGTCTTTGGCTGAAGTGATTTTAGAGGGCACACAATATGTCCCGAGGAAGATGTTGAATTGTTTAAATTTTTCCGAACAATTACAATAATCCGTGCAGTTGGCACTGGAGTGTGACAGAGAAAAGATGGTTTGATCGTTAAATGAGAGTGCAGTGAATGGCTTGAGTGCAAGAGCTGCTTTGTGATATCCCTTCATCTACTTACAATAAACTGAGTGACAGTGTTTTTGGTTTTGCCTGTGTATTTCTGTGTGTATATACTGTGTGTGTGTGTGTGTGAGTGAGTGTGTGTGTGTGTGAACTCGGAGATGGGGAACGGTTGCGCTATTTGTGACTAAAGTTAAGAGTAGTGGTGAGAAC
>JAVQIZ010145895.1:0-29355 GCA_036023535.2 Galaxias brevipinnis | reverse complement strand
CTCTCTCTCTCTCTCTCTCTCTCTCTCTCTCTCTCTCTCTCTCTCTCTCTCTCTCTCTCTTTCTCTCTCTCTTTCTCTCTCCACTTCCCTTTCTCCCCGCAGGCTGGACTTTTGCTGGTCATCCACAGGGCAGTGAGGAGGAAGACAATGGAGCCGTGGTGGACATATCTCTCTCGCTCTGTACATGCACTACACCCCCAGAACACACAACACAAAGACACATTGAGTCCCCAGGCTGGCCATCAACCCAGGGATATCATTCCAAACCCTGATGGCCTCAGAGGAGCTGCCGCACTGGGTCTGGACTGATGTCACAGGATCAAAGGCTGGAGGTGGTCGGGTCAGGATAGGGCCGACGTGTTGAATTCCCCGGGAAAACACGGTCAGCTTTAGCCTGACAAGCTGAGTGGAAAGCGTGAAACCGCATCCAACCAGGGTAGAACGACGGAAAAATAAACATTGTTGGTAGTTTGCCATCATCGAGACTTACTGAATGTGGGGCACAGCGATAACTGCGAAGTGAAACCAAAACTCTGAATGGTCAAAACAAATGGAACCAGTGTTCCACTTAGGACTTGGATGGTTTTCTGAGGGGAAATCACCTATTTTCACAGACACACCTAAGTCCAGAGGGCAGGGCTATAAAACTCACATGAAGAGCAAGGTGAATTCCTCTTCCTTCAGAGGGAAATTCTCAGCTGTATGCTTTTGTTTCAGTTCTAACATTTCCACCACCCTTTGGGAGCAGTTCTCTCTCATTCTAACATCCATCCAACAAAGAGAATTCATAGCATTAGGTGTGCCTTTGTCCCAATTCAGCCTTTTTCATCCCCAATCCCGTTCCATTATAGCCTGTCCTCTCAAGCCTTTAATATACACCCCACACACATACACAACTCCCCCCGAGGTGTTCCCAGCCCTGCTCCCGCTGCCCATCTCCACCACCACTCCAGCTCGTCCTCTTTCCGTGTGCACCCCTCATCTCGTCTTTCCACCTTTCTCTCACTGAATGTGTCATTCGTCTGCCTATAGATGCCTGCCTGTTACATATTCATCCTCCTGTCTATAGAGCCGTCTGTCTGCCCCAACACCTGACCCCCCTCCCCTCTCTCTGTGGGATTGTGCCCTCTGGAGAGTAGGAAGCTGCCCGCTGATCCGTTCTCCAATCCTCCCTGCCGGGCCTACAGCGCCTGCAACCCTCAGCTTGTCCTCTCCACTCTTCCAGCGTGTCTCTATTTCACACCGACCAATCTCTATTACTCTCGGTCAATCTCAGTCTCTCTCTCTTTCTCTCTCTCTCTCTCGCTCTCTCTTTCACACACTCTCTCTCTCTCTCTCTCTCTCTCTCTCTCTCTCTATCTCTCTCTCTCTCTCTCTCTCTCTCGTTTTCCCGTCCTCCCTCTTACCGTGTCTCTCTGCATTCCAAACCTCTGTGTCCCTACAGATCCATATGAGGCTGGTCACAGCTGATACATTCTCCCTCCTCCCAGTGTGTGGTAAATGTGTGTTTGTCTGTGAACGATTGCATTGCTGTGCCTTTCACCCCCTGACTCTCACTGGTCCCATGACAATGCCGCCTTTTTATACGCACACATTTACATGCATAAGCACACACACTCTAAGACACACACTAACCCGAGACACACAAAGCAAAAGTGAAGCGTCAAACAGTGAGGGCGGTGATGATGAGGATGATAGGGTCGGACATCATCATCATCATCGTCATCAACACCAGCATTACAGTACACATCACGTCAACTCAAGATCTTCAGGACAGAGGCGAAGAGAAGAAGGCTGGATGTGTTTCCAGTGGACGGGAGGTTACGCACACCGTTACCTCAGGGAGGCCTGAAGCGACCCATTCACGGAGGGAGAAGGGGTGCGAGGGCCCAGCGTACCAGGCATACCACGGCACACAGCAGACACATTATGACACTTACAAGGCCGAGGGTAGACATGCCGCAGGGTGTGGGAGAAAAGCTGCTGGTCCAACCAAGGTGCATGGTGCTCCAAAGAAGCAGCACAAGTCTCCTTGGTGAACCCCCCCCCCCCCATCACACACACACCCCAGCAGTGCAGCTGAAAATGGAAGAGCACAGAGCATGATGAGTACACTGCCTTATCACACCAGTTTCAATGAGAGTGTCCATTACTCCTGCAACGTCTCCTATCATTTGAAGGTGACACAATATTCGGACAGAATCAACAGGTCACGGTTTGTTCAGTGCATGAGACAAATGCATTTCATACAAATTAGTGTAAAATCAATTCGAGTGTTTAGGGGAAAGCATGATAAAGAATTCAAGTAAAGCAACCTCACCAGTCAGTTCAAATAATGTAGCCACAATGTTAACATTCAATTTAAACTTTTAGAGAACTATCAAGAAAGACAGGGTATAAACCATGACTAACGGGGACTTTTCCTTATTGTTGTATGTTGTGGAAGAGAACAATAAACCTTATTCATTAAGTTACTAGGTAAATAAATTGCAATCATTGTGCTCTCAAGTTTTCTGACTACTAAAGTTAGTGAGTTACATATGCTCTACTTAATTTACAGTATACCACTTAACATGAACATGTACAATTCACGGAAAACAGCAACAAATGGAGCCTGTCAATTCACTTACAACAATGTAATGACAAGTTGGTTTATTGTCATTCAGTGAATCATTTGTAATATATGACGGGGATAGAACATCAGGGGTCCTCTGAAGGGCGGAGAAAAGTCAGAAAGTTTGTGGTGATTGGGTAAACATGACTAGACCACGCCCGTGGGTGGTGACTTGGTCTTATCATCAAGCTCGGCGTTCAACCAGTGTAGAGGCAATTGGGTATCTTTCTACTGGGGCGACAGGTTCATAACCAAGAGAAGAGAGGAGAGTACTGTTGCTACTATTTGAAGAGCCAAGAAAACACATTTCCTCGTTGGACGCACAATACTCCCTTGGTGTTGGATTACTTTCACTCCACTTTTTCATTTTTATTTTTAATTTGCTTTTAAAACACCGAAGAACAATGGGATCCCAAGCGTCCAAGGGAGGGGTAGCCGTGGAGGCAAATGCTGCCGCCGCTGATGCTGCTGTCAAAACCAACGGCCAGGTAACGTTACTTACAACCACTTTCCACTCTCTTTGCTACTGCATGCAATTCACTAAAGACAGGGTAGTTTCCATAAATATAATTTATTTTTAACTTTTGAGTATGCTGATTTGATATTTCAGGAAAATCTAACAAACATTAGCAAGAAGGGGTGGCGACGTATGTATGCCGTTCTGAAGGCACACGGTGCGCCGTGCACTTGTTTCAAACGCGGGAGTATCAAATCAAACAGAATGAAAATAAAATAACGAAAACTAGTCTACTATTAAAGTGGAAATATCACATTTTGTACTTGATGAAAAAGCTAGATAGCTTGAATTTGTTGTTGTTTCTTTTATCAGAGGGTTGACGTTTTGGCTAGCTCGAGACCACCACAACGTGTTTGATATTGCCATGAGGGTGGCACCTTCGGACAACAGGGTGCACTAGTATCAGACACGCACGTATCAAGGCAAACGCGAATCTTCACGAATTAGATAGTATTAATTGACCGACCAACAAATTTAACAAATATTTATATATGGTTACAAATTACTCATTAATAAATATCTAGTAGTTACATTAGCTTCGTTGATATGAGCCGCACCCCCTAACGATACAGAGCAGCGTCTAGACATTGACTTAATCCACTGATGGTATAAATTCAATCTCAGTCTAAAATTTTCTGTATGTATTATTTCACATAGATGTACTGAACATAATTTAATGTTAAACTAATGGACTTTTCTTATTGGTTAAATTCGAAATTAGACTATTTATCGACCGACCGAGGTTCTTTGTTAAAACACTGTCTGTCTGGTGTCTGATGTATCGAATTTTTTACTAGTGTGGTGCGATCGCCGCCTGTTGTTTTCTTATGGTACTACAAGGCGTCGCCTTTTCAACCTTCTGGAGCGACGGTGGTTGATTGATGAGCTACACTATTATAATGTAAAAACGTATTATTGTTCAAATATCGATCGTTTTACGTTTTATCCAGCATAACTTTGGTCAATGTGAGATGTATTCTCTTAATTCAATATTCATGAAAAATACAACTAAATTGGTTATTTTTGTCTTATTACCAATTCAGGAGAACGGCCATGTCAAAACCAACGGTGACGTCTCTGCTAAATCTGAAGGGGACGCGGCTGCCACCAATGGCTCTGCCGAGGCAGCCAAGGAGCCTGAAGCCGGGCCAGAAGGAGACGCCATCGAGCCAGCTCCTGCTGCCGAGGCGGCCAAACCCGAAGGAGAAGCCGCAGCCAAGGAGACTCCCAAGAAGAAGAAGAAGAAGTTCTCCCTGAAGAAATCCTTCAACTTCAAAGGGCTTAATCTGAAGAAGAGCAAGAAGCCCAGTGAAGTGAAAGAGGAGGCGGCGGCTGCCTCAGACGAGAAGCCGGCAGAGAACGGTGCGGCGGCCACTGAAGAGAAGAAGGAGGGGGTGAAGGAGGAGGCCGTCGCTGCTGTTGCCGCTGCTGCTCCAGCTGAGGCCCCTAAGGCAGAGGAGGCTCCAGCCAAAGAGGAGGCAGCAGTGGCTGCTCCTAAGGAGGAGGCTAAAGAGGCGGCTGCAGCTGCTCCAGCCCCCGAGGCAGCCAAGCCAACGGAGGAGAGCAGCTCGACCCCTGCTCCCTCTGAACAAAAAGAGTGATTGTACCTTCATCTCAAAATGAACTGTGTGAACTGCTTTTCAAAAGAGAGAAAGAAAATTAAAGAGTATATATATATATATTTATATATATGTGTATATGTATACATATGTATGGATATATGTATATGTAAATATATACACATGTATGTGAAAGACTCCTTCGACGTGCCACTTTCGTCATGGTAACAAGACGACAGACTAGATTCACTAGATCACTTCCCTGGTTACTGCTTTCAACATCTGGACCTTGACATGGGTTTTAGGGGCTGGTCGCAGCGTGGAAAATGGATTTAATCGATGGAGAGCGAGAAAATGACACGGTTGTGGATGGATGAGAATAGAGCTAAAGTGTCTTTTCCTAAAACATCTAGGCTACTACGAAAGATGCCTCCATGAGAACGGATGAAGATAGTTAAGATATGACACCACCACCACATGAAATGACTGTTAATAATGAATAAAAAAAAAGAAATATGAAATAAAAAAGACTTGCCAACTTTTTACATTCCTATATTTTAATCCAAATTTGAAGTATTTTGTGGTGTATTATAGAGAACCATCTTGAAGATTCAGAGAAGCTATGTCTTGTTTGTTAAAAGAACATTTTAAAAAATGGGCAGTTTCGATTTGGCTATTAAAAAAAAAAAAATTTAAAAAGAACACTTGAGCTTGCTATGTTCACTGTTGCGAATTTTAAAATAAGCAGCGTTGTTTATCTGTTGTGTGTGAGCCTGAATCTGCTTGGTCTCTGTAAATACATGGATTGATTTTTGTTCTTTATTTTGCTAATGTTGACAGATGTTACGGTTTTATTGTAAAGTTGATAATGGTTAATAAATGTTGGTTACCTGCCCGTTCTGTGTGGTTTTGGTCATTTTTGGGCTCACAATTCATGATGCACAAGGAGAACGTTTTTAAACATGCAAATAGACACAAATCTTACATGTTGGATTAATTAATTGTTTGGCTGTTTATTTGTATTTCACTTACACATTGTTGCACATCAGTTTTAAATACAGAAGTACATTTTACAATGCAACCCTGTGGAAGAATCTGGATTTGGGCTATTTGTTGTCTATCAAGACCCTTCAACAAATCAATAATCCTGGTAAGTAAGTGCTCCATCCATTTGTTAATCCTTAGCTTTAGAAACCTAATGTGACAGTATCAATTTGACAGTTCAACCCGTTACATCCAATCAAGGGAACAATGTACAATTTAACTTTGTGACATCCTGGAGGACTTGAAAGACAATGCCACATTAAGACAAAAGAATATCAAAATACAAAAGAAAAGTATTGAGCACTTGTTATGACCCCCCATAACGTCTTAATTATACCGGTACCACCATTTAGCCCATATCTAGTTGTAATCCCTCCAAATATAGCTACATAACATAATTGAAAGATACTAGGGCATGTCTGGACGCTTTCTAATTTTAATGGAAACAAAGAAGGCATGTAGTCATAACAATTATATTATAATTATTGTAATATTTAAAGGAGACTCAGAGTTCGGAGAAAGCACAATACAACTTGAGCAGAGATGCCGCTATAGTATTCCATTTATATTCAATTATTTCCCCAGTGACTAAGTTATATGGCTTACTTGATGAAGAAAGAAGTATCCTCCTCAACAAGCAGTTGTCCTGATTTATTTGAGATGACCTAATTCACAGAATGAAAAAGCTTAAAAATAGCTTTAGGAATTTAAGGTATATTGCAAAGAAAGTGTACAGGCTATCTAGTTCAATATAGTACTAACTTCCACAGGAGGTAAAACTTCCTAAAACAATGTTTCTGTGCCAACAGAGGACAGACCACACAAATTGTTGTCACCATATATGGTATAATTCATTTCTACACTATGCCAAGCATCAATCCCTATGGGAGGAATCCCGTAACATAATTTTGTCAAGCGTCAAACAAACTATGATTAGGGAGCCACGCCGTGGTCAATAAATGTAATGTCAGGTCTTTTATGTATTTTTTGTTGAAGTAAGTGAAAAGGATATTTTTTTAAAATAATGAATAGTCTAATTACACTCTCGCTATATATATATATATATATATATATATAAATATATATATATCTTTTTTTTTATTTACTTTTTTTTTATTTTTACATTGGCCAGGGGATTATACAATCAGAGCAGCGATAACCGTTGTGTGCAGACTATCCTCATTTATGCAAATGAAATTTTGTTTAAAGAAAGATCAGTTACAATATAATAAATAGTCCGCTAGCATAAAGAGCAGCCCAGTAGGGTATGCATGGGTGAATTCGAGCAACTTCATCATCATCATTCTCATCTTCAGCATCTTCATCACCTTCGTCATCATCATCGAGCCGACATTCCGTACTTGATTGGCTGATATAGTAGCAGATCCAAGTTCCCTAGCTCACTAAAAACCGGCGGTGAGGCAGCGAGCGAAACAGCGGATAATTCATGTAAAATGGCGCTGTCTCAAGGAACAAAGAAGAAAGTTTGCTATTATTATGACGGTAAATATAGAAGCTGCATTACATTTTTTTTATGTTTATGTTGTTGCCAGTCGAAAGACAGTTGCCTTGTAAAATTACTTTATTACATTTTGAAAGACATGCTAGCAAGACGTTCACAAATGTGTTGCTAGCTAGCTACGGGAAGCTAACATGTTAGCTAGCTAATGTTGCTGTAGCTTGCTAACATTAGCTTGATAGCGTTAGCTTGTTTGCGGACTGTGTTGCCACCATGCAGAAAATACAATCGCCGCGGATGTAATGATCACCTTTTCCCACGAAATGCACATTTAAATACATACTGTTTCAGTTTTAGAATAATTCGGAAAGAGCCATTTGGTTTGCTGGCAGAATGTTAGCAATCCCACCCCCCCATCCCCCCCTTACCAGATCCAAGCAACTAGCGTTGGATTTTAATGTAAGTGCTAGTGGCTATTATAGTTAGCATCCATATTTAGTTAGACATCTGAGTCCTGCGAATGCTAGTTATTCAGTTTTGAAAACTCAACCTGCATTGACTACTGTTTTCAAGGGGATGTGGGCAACTACTATTATGGACAGGGCCACCCCATGAAGCCCCACAGGATTCGCATGACCCACAACCTCCTGCTCAATTATGGATTGTACAGGAAGATGGAGATCTACGTGAGTATTAATAGCGGAAGTCATTGTTTGGGACTACATCCCCCATTTCTTTAACTAGATCTAACACAATTAAAAATAATTTAAATGAGATGAATGCTACTGTCAACAAGGAGCAAGTAAGTCGTAATTCCAAGAGCCAAAGTTATATTGTTGACCTGTCCAACGTTGTGCCCCCAGAGGCCTCACAAGGCCAATGGAGAAGAAATGACCAAGTACCATAGTGATGACTACATAAAGTTCCTGCGGTCCATACGGCCAGATAACATGTCTGAGTACAGCAAACAGATGCAACGTTGTAAGTAGCAAGAATGCATTTAACAAGTTATACTACTGCATCATTGCAGTACTGCGTTAGATGTTGTGTTTTTTTAATTTTTTAATTCTCCCTTTTATCTTTTCGGCCATAGTCAATGTGGGAGAGGACTGTCCCGTGTTTGATGGATTGTTTGAGTTCTGTCAGCTCTCAACTGGGGGCTCTGTTGGTAAGTCTTCACTCTTCCCATCCTCCTTTCCTTTAATCATAATCTCTTGTTGCTCATCTCTTCCCCCCATTTCTTGACAATTTCAGTTCTTTACATCTCTGCCTAAAGTAATCACACTGAATTGCAGTAAGCTCCACTATGTATTTGTCTTAACCATTTTCCCCTTCTCTGCTTTGTAGCTGGAGCAGTGAAGCTGAACAAGCAGCAGACAGATATTGCCATAAACTGGGCTGGAGGGCTCCACCACGCCAAGAAGTCTGAGGCTTCTGGCTTTTGCTACGTTAATGACATTGTTCTGGCCATTCTGGAACTGCTTAAGTAAGAGCTGTTGCAGAGCCCAGCTAACTACTAAATGTCTTATCTGGTGTGTTGGGTGTTCTGTATGTGTTTGTCCTGATCATTAGTAATGGTCTCCCCCTTTGTCCCTCATAGATACCACCAGAGGGTTCTATACATTGACATAGACATCCACCATGGTGACGGGGTGGAGGAGGCTTTCTACACCACAGACAGAGTCATGACCGTGTCCTTCCACAAGTACGGAGAGTACTTTCCTGGTACCGGAGACCTGAGGGTGAGTCTAAGCTATGGGCTTGTCTGTTCCGGCGTGCAGACGTACGAACTAGCATGTTGCGCTGTTGCATTATGTTTAATTAGTGCTGCAATCCTTGCAGGATATCGGGGCAGGAAAGGGGAAATACTACGCCGTGAACTACCCTCTCAGAGATGGAATCGATGATGAATCTTATGAAGCCATCTTCAAACCTGTAAGTCTCTTTCAGATTAGTGTTCTAATGGTTCCTATGTCAAAGCAGAATGTCTAGAAGAAAAAGTATTTTCGTGTGTGTATCAGATTATGGCTAAGGTGATGGAGATGTACCAACCCAGTGCAGTGGTTCTTCAGTGTGGAGCTGACTCTCTGTCTGGAGACAGATTGGGCTGCTTCAACCTCACCATCAAAGGTACATTCCACGGTGCATATAGTGTTATTAAGAGGTACATCTACCTTTACGTAGACAGGCCTTTGCTCTATAGCTACACTGCTAAGGATAGCACAGTTAGATAAGTCTGCCATCTCTTGAGAGGTTGGCATGCTTGTTTGAGTGTCTTTATAAAGGAAATTATTTATGAAGATACGCTTTATTTGTTCATTGAGAATCATTGGATCTAGTTGTTTTGGGACCACAAAAATACTTTGTAGACGGCTAGTAAGATAAGTGGGACACAATTTGTTTGAAGTAGACACAAGAAACACAAATTACCTAATTATTTTTGAGACAAAATCAAACCTTTTTTGTAAAAAAAAAACAACATATAAAACGCTTTGTAATACGATAAGCTGATGTTAAACAGGCTTGAGAGCGGTCTGTTTGGTTTTTTAGGTGTCCAGGATAGGTACAGCTCAATGCAAATTTTCACAGTCAAATTACAGGTTTTTGTTGATGTTGGTTAGCATGTATCACAATATTGTCTTTTGAAGTGCTCATCTTGGAATATGGCATAATGGATATTATAACATCTTATCCTGTGTATATTGAAATGTTCACAGTCAAATTACAGGTTTTTGTTGATGTTGGTTAGCATGTATCACGGAGTTCTGCTTGTTCCACTGGTGTATTGCCAAAAGTTGGAAGTATCACTTTAAACTCCTATGTTAAAACAGTACTGTGTTCTCTCCAGGCCATGCCAAGTGCGTTGAGTACATGAAGAGCTTCAACCTGCCCCTGTTGATGCTGGGTGGAGGCGGCTACACTATCCGCAACGTGGCCCGGTGCTGGACCTACGAGACGGCCGTAGCGCTGGACAGCAGCATCCCCAACGAGCTGCCCTACAACGACTACTTTGAATACTTTGGGCCCGACTTCAAGCTGCACATCAGCCCGTCCAACATGACCAACCAGAACACCAACGAGTACCTCGAGAAGATCAAGCAGCGGCTATTTGAGAACCTGCGCATGCTGCCCCACGCGCCTGGTGTCCAGATGCAGGCCATCCCGGAGGATGCGCCACACCCAGACAGCGGCGACGAGGAGGAAGCAGAGGATCCGGACAAACGTGTCTCCAGTGAGTCAAAAGCATGCACTATATGCTACAGTACCAGTCAAAAGGTTTGGGCACACTTTGTCGTTCACTTGAATGGGAAACGGTGTTCAAACTTTTGACTGGTACTGTACGTAAACAAAACAAATACAATGGATTGGTTCATATAGTATTCCTTCATCAGTAGCACATCTTATTTTGTATTGTTTGGCTGTGGGTTCAAACTTGTCTGTGTGTTCCAGTCCGCGCCCATGACAAAAGAATAGCGTGTGAGGAGGAGTTCTCAGACTCTGAGGATGAGGCCGAGGGCCAGGGGGGAGGCCGAAGAAACGCCGCCAACCACAAGAAGACCAAACGAGTGAAAAAAGAGGAAGAGAAGGATGGAGAGGAGAAGAAAGGTAAGGCTGTAGAAACAGCAGACTCTAGAAACAGACTCTAGAAACCAGCATTTCAATCATTTATGCACTACATATCCAGGACATTCAATGTATTTAACTTTTGTTTAAAGAAGTGAAGGAGGAGGAGAAAGAGGAAGAGGAGAAGATGGACACGTCAGGGTAAGGGTGGACATGAAGACCACAAACACACAACTTTACATAGAAATGTTTTGCTCACAAGGCAAGTGATAACCAAAGCCTTACATTAATAGAATATGAATGGGAAGTAACTGGATTGTCTTTACAGGCCAAAAGAGGAGGTGAAGACCACTTGAAGAGGTGAAATAAAGCTGGATGGTTTTGTGGTTGTTTCGATGCTATACTCTCCCCAACACGTACATACTGCAAGGACTGACTTATTTTTTACCAATGTTTTATTGTCTGTTCTGCAAATAAGGTTCAACACCTTACGTGTTGCTACAATTAGACAGTGTCCCTGCACTCACAAAGACTACTCTACAGCAAAACAGTCTGTGGAGTATACATGCGAAAGGCATTTTTTTTAAAGATATTTATGATGTCAGCATGACCAGCTGGCTGTCTGTCTTTGCCCTTGGCTCATTGTGTTTTGCTGGTTGTCAATCTTTCAATAAATGCATGTTTGGAATATCTTTGCTTTTTGCGTACAAGCTGACCGTACGTTAATTTCTTATAGTATCACATATGCAGGAAGTAGTCGGCTCCAAATTACAGATAGTCTGTAGGCCTGTAAGTTATTTTTGAATTATGGATGCAGACGTTTCCTTAACCCATCTTTTAGGTGTTTTTTTGTTTTTTTTACCTTTATTTTAATAAAAAAAACATTACTTTGTATGTTAGGTAAGGAGGTATACATACCCTTAGATGGGTATGTTAGGAAGTGTTTGAGATTTTGTATTGTTATACTTGCAGTTAGAGAAGAAAATTTATACTTTACTCTTTTTCCTTTGTAAAATGTGCATTATCATGAATTTGTTATAAAAACAATAAAACTACCCATAAATGGTTCTTTAATAGCATGCTTGATAAGAATGTCACAAACACAAAGCAAAATGCTGTTTTAAATTTAAAACATTCAATGGATCAGTCAATTTATATTTATTTGGGCAATTGGTTTAAATACACTAGAATAATAGGCGATGGGTACAAGTATGTTGCAATGCAAAACTAATGTTAGAAAAAAGTGATAATCATTTATCACAGTAACCAAGACATTTCCTTAAAACAACACTTGGAGGCCTTGTCACTGGAGTGCATCTCTAAAGTCTAAAAAGGCTTCCTCCTCTGGTTTCTTTTCCTCCATGAGGATTGAGCTATAAACCTGGCACAGGTGAAATTTGATACTAGTTTCATTGCAATGTTCACCTATTCAGAATTTTCAGATCAATTCAAATGAAGCAAAGGAGACCAGGAGAGGAAGTCAGACTAGACTATTGAGATACACCCCCGTGCTTTCCCCAGCTGAAACCAATGCTCTTGTTTTCCTGAGTGTAGTCTTGTACTAGTCAGATCGAGGGGCAAGAAGATAATATAGGGAATGGTTGATTAGGCCTCCAGTTCAAAGTCAAAATAGTGTGGGTCAAAGTGATGAATCCTTGTGTAGCCGTCCTCTCCTCCACTGCTGTAGCTGTAGATGGCAACGAGAGAAATGGAGGGGGGAGAGCACAAAAGCTAGTGAGTTTGGGCTGATTTTGTTTTGATTTCTGACAAACACACATCCATTCAATTCTTCTGGTCTAGAAGGTCACTTTTACAGACAGCTGCAAATAAGCTAGCAAACAAGTCCAATTTGTCTCAACATGTTGAGTGTTTTGGATGGCTGATGGACTTGATGAAAATGTCATCAAAAACCACAACAATTACAAGGCTGTGCAAGAGTAGTTTTATACTACACAGCGGGGCGCATTGTGTTCGTTTCTTACCTCTTGCCATCAGGATGGAAAGCCACACAGTTAATGGGGCCAAAGTGACCCTTGACTCTGCCAAACTCCTCTTCATAGGCTGCGTGGAAGAACCTGCCAATGGGACGGGAGACGTTTAACTCAAGCATCACTAATTTGCTGCTAGTTCAGACTTCACTCACTCCCATCATCTGGGAAAGAGCAAAGATGCTCTAATGGATGACGCTGCATGTTTGATGGACGCTCTTACCTGGCCTCAAACTTGCCGATCCTAGTGGAGGTGGTGGTGACCTCCATGGCTTCCTGTCCTCCTCCCATCACCACCTGCAGCACATAGAAACACGAGGTTAGGGGCAAAATGACTGGCAGGGTGTTGTTTTACAAAGGCTGACGTCAATAGAAACCGATGCCTTCCAAGTTGATCTTTGATGCCGGTTTGTAATGCTGAATTATTGCTTTATGTGCATGTGTTGCATGTTTCCTTAGGAAAGACTGCTGCTTACGTGGTCCATGATGGGGGAGATGGCAGCAGAGTTGACGGGTCTCTCTGTCTTGAAGGTCTTGATGTGATCTAGAGTAGTGGAGTCGAACAGCTGGCAATAGGCACACAAAGGCACACGTCAGCAGAACTCATTGACACAGCGAGGCGTGATTGGAGATATTGGAAGGAGGTTAGTGTGAGGATAACGATGATGTCGCTGGGCATGCACCTTGGCGCTGTTGTCTTTGGATGCGGTGATGACCATGGTGAGATCCACAGACGTCTGGATGTCGTTGATCTGCTTGGTGTGCTCCTTCACCTTCTTCAGAACCTCCCCAGACTATAGGCCACAGACACACACACAGCACAAACAAAACGCTGTCAGCCTGCTCGCAGGATCTTACACAGGGAGAGCAAGGGGACAGTTTGGAGAGTAGGCATACTTTGGTGCTGAACTGGTTGATCTCTCCGTTCTCGTGGCCAGCGATGACGTACTCGCCCAGAGGGCCCCACACAGCGCTGGTGATCTTGGACTCACTGCAGGGCACCGTCACGTAGGGCTGGTTGTCCTCTGCAGAGAAGAAGGCAGATTACAAGCTGGGCTGTGGCATCGTTTTGGTGCTGATACTTTGACTTCAACAACAAACTTATGGATCGTAAATTATTCAGTCTCTTGATCCATTAGCCATAACTTGCCACATCATAAAAAACAAGCTAGAATTAAGCAGTGCCACAACTAGGCTAGCGGGCATCATATGTCAACGGGAAAGGCTCAGTACCGATCTGTTGGGGGTCCCGCAAGTCAAAGAAGTTGAGGTAACACTGATAGCCCATCTGCTTGTCCGTGGAGAACATGATGATGTTGCCGCTGAAGTCAAAGCCGCACGTCCTGACGGCAGAGCTGGTCTGGAGCAGGGCCAGCTGTTTACCTGGGGGGAGGAGGCGGAGCACGTTAGAGGGGACACTCATACATGCAGACATACATACAAACAAATCAACACAAACGAGCACGTTTGAAAGCAGTACTCTCAAAGCATAGTTTGAACAAATAGCCACATGGCTGACATGTAGGAGTTTCAAAGATGTTCAATTGACAGGAGGAAACACACAGACAGTGTTGCACCAAGCACTTCTAAGTGGCTCTTCTGTCTTGCTGTCCTGGCATCTCACATGAATTCCTTGGCACGAGCTCAGCCAATAATTCACCATTGAAAAACCCAAGCAGTCAGCCAGGAGTTTTGTGATTGAACTAACCAAGCCGATTACCTGGTAAAAGCCTTAATGTGACATAGCCTTACCCGTCTCACAGTCCCACAGTCGACAGCTGTTGTCTGCTGAGCCTGTCAACACATTCTTGGTGTCCCCTGATAAAAAAACAGTCAAGGAAAAGCAGTACTCTCCCTCATAATGACCCGTCTGCAGTACGTTATGTCACTCTAAAATGCCAAAATCATACTATTGCTGTTAGCTAAGGAAAAACGTTCACGTAAACAAAGTTCATAACGTATATCAGTAGGTAAGCTTGTTTAGCTACGTACTTGATTCGGAAATTAGGGTCCATGAATGCAATACAAATGTATTTTCCCATGTTTTCATGCTAGGACAGTTACATTTGGTAGTCAAGATAACCAATTATCATAAGCAAAATCCATGGAACAATAAAAAAGTTATAATTGCACAAAATGTGTGGATATTTTCCCATCAGTGCCACGTAGCAGAATAAGCTTGCCAACTTGCCAATAGGATATGAGACGGCATTCAATAACCATGGCTCGAACATGGAACACTAAGTTCTCAGCAGGGTATACCCGATAGTGACAATCAAGAATGTATGATGGAATTGACTGAATGACAGCGCGTAGATAAGGATACAGTCACAGTCTACACACCATACAGCTCCAGTGTGTCCGTTATAGGTTCCCAACCTCTCGCCATTGACAGAGTACCACACATTAGCAACCTGAACACATAATAGACCACTGTTAACCATTAAGATATTGCACAAAACACCAAATTGTGTTATCACGCAAATCCTACTCACCGTATCTTTAGCTACAGAGAACAGCAGATCTCCCTCTCTGTTGTATTTAATTTGAGTGATGGACCTCTCGTGGCCCTGAAGCAGGATGGGTTTCTATGGACAACACACAGCATCGACATATCGTTTAGTGATCTGTGACACTGAACACCAACATCACTAAACAAACGTTTCAAATGTTTTTGTACTGCGTGATTCCGTATTTCTCAGCTGTAAATTTATGGCGTAGCTAGATTGGGGTAGCAGTCACACTGCACGTTTAATCGTAACATTGCATCACATAGCTAGAAAGGGACTCGCTACGGGCTGGCTAACTTGTAAACTAGGCTAACAAACGGGTACCGAGTCAACATACCAATATATACAAAATTTTAGGTATGGATGAAATTAATGCAACACCACCAAGTATACGTGCTCACCATTTCGGAAAAGTAAAAGGAAACACTTTATCCGTTGTTATCGTTAATACGCCCAAAAAGAGAAAAGAAATGTGCGTGCTTCAAGGCGCCGGGGCTAAACGGAAAAGGAAGTCAAGTGTGTCGGGTGTGTGGTACTTAGTGCAAAATCAGGATCGCGCCACCTGCTGTCTGAAAAAGAGATGTTTCAACTGAATCTAATCTGGTGGCATGTTGTCGACCTCACATCAGTTATCAAGCTACTATGTTTATAAATTATGCTTAGAGGCCAAATTAAGTCATGAGAAACTAACTGATATCCGTTTGCTCTGAAAAAACACTTAGCATTGGACACAACAAACTTGTACATATTTTATTAAGCAAGAAAACAAAAATATACGGGGCAAAGTACATAAAAAATAAAACGGAGAACACAATCTTTGGTTTCTGATGAAGTAAATAAATCTTTGAAATCAAAATATATCTGAGGACAAAACGTGTCAGGTCCGGGAATGAAAGACATTTAAGTATCTTCAACAATTACAAATCCTGTTAATGGTTAAGTACAGTAGCAGAAAAGAATGTGTCAGAAATTAATTATCCGTGGGCATTTGGAACAGTCATCTGCAATATGCCAGTTAACATTTGCTGTAAATGGTGCTTCCCATTCTAAGACTTTAAGTCTTAGAACATATATAAAGAAACTATTTTTTCTATAGGGAAGACAATATTCACATACAAGTGAACCACAAAAAAATACTATTCTGACATAGCTCATTCGTTTACATCCATGCAAGTGTAGAGAGGGGAGAGGAATGATGTATACATTCTTAGCTAAGTGCTTGTTATATCACACTTCCACCTAACAAGACCAAGAGGCAGAAGTTGCATAGAGAGATCCTTGAACATTCTCTTTTTTGTTTACCTGATCACAAATAAACGATAGTAGCTGGGAGGCAACAACAATCTTACGTAGGTTTGTGGACACACTTGCACACAGGTTGAATGAATGGATAGCACCTTAGATAGGTGTATTAGGATAGGGTTGAACCGCTAGGGCAGTGGTCATGATTGTATGTAAAGCCCGCATGAAAAATGTACTAAAACAAATAGGAATGTTACATTTCTGAAAACAGCACAGCAATTTAATATATAGCATAATTTATGATTAAGAAATTCTAGATGGATTTATGTATACATTTGTGTACAATAGACACTCTTGTGACAATCAATAAATACACTACAACATAAGCAGAATTGTGAAACTCAACAGTGCATTATAGATAAACAGAAATCAAAAGAGAAGGATACTATGCTTGATACCCTAGCTTGGTCTACTGGCATTCACCCAATTTAATTTACAGTAAAATGTGTATTATTCTTTTAAAACAAATTGCTAAAAAACAAAACCTTAGTATGAACTAAACGATAGATATTCACCCAAAATGTCTGAACTGGTGTGAAGAGTGTGAGAACCCGACATGCTGGGGGCTTGAATGCCTTTGCTTTGATATAATGAGCCTCCCTTCCACAAGCCAAACAACAAGTCACTCAGGAGTAGAAGTGCAGCCCTGTTAAGATCAAAGATGACTCTTCATATGAAACTCACACAGAGACAAAAAATCCCAGAGAAAGACAGAAGGCAAAACACACACCATCATCCTACTCCCATTATTTAAGCTCCAATCCATAGCAGTAACAATATGAAGGTGGGCTTCCAAAGGAATGTGAAAAGAACAAACCAATATCCGAAACTGCACGACAAGAACCTTCTAAAAGGCACAATCTTGCCGGTTAGTGGCTGTTCGGTTAGTGGGGGATGGGGGAGACTGTGAGCAGCGAAGCCGCAATCGCAAGCTTCACTCCTGGGCGACGAGTGGCACTGCGCAGGCCTCTCCCGCTTGGCTCTCCGTGTCCATCTCTGGGCTACAGTGGCAGGAGTGGGAGCAAGGTGTGGGCTGGAGGTCAGTGGGGCTGTCAGGGTCCTGGCTGGGTTCCAGAGGGGAGTCTGTGGGGGTTACCGTCGGGCACTCTGCCTCTGTGCTGGGGGCACCCGGACTACTGTCCTGAACCTTGCGACTGAGTTCGTTGCGTTCAATCTGCAGGGCCCGACAAAGCTTCTCCAGCCTCTGGACCTTCCCCTGGAGCCCGTCATACTCGCGGTCCCGCAACGTTTTCTACGCGGCAAAAACAAAAATACAATTCAGGAAAAAAACAACACTTCTTCCATGCAATATGATCTGTCGATACTCAGTCATAGGTCACAGACTGATAGGCAAACAGAGCTACCTACCTCCTCAGCCATCACCAGCAGAGCCTTGTTGCTGCTCTCCCACCGAGAGCGGTACATGGTGGTCTCCTTCTCCAGTTTCTTGATCTTCTTGGTCATCTACAAACAAACATCGACCGAGCATGTTACAATCCGTAAACACCCAAGTAAACCTAAGAAACGCACACATTCAAGCACAGGCCCTCAAAGACGACGTGCATCAATTTTGAGGCATGCAGCGGACACTGGCCCACAGAGGAGAGAGAAAAAAAAGTGCCATCCGCGCACGTATTCACCTTTTCCATCTCTTGTTTGAAGGTGGTAAAGACCTCGTTGCTCTTGGACAGGGTGGTCTGGAACTCCTCAAACTTCTCAGTGTACAGGGACAGCTGGAGGAAACAAAGGCGAGCCGTCAGGACTAACATTCCCATTCAGATGGTGCCATTCGCTGGGCACCATCAAGTCCGACAACAAAAGGAAACACGCCCACCTGCTGTTTGAGATGGACCTCCTGCTGCTTCATCAGCTCACACATCCTCTGAGACTCCACCGCCTCTTTGAGCAGCTGCAGACGGCCGCAAGAGGAAACAAAACAGGCACTTTAGGTTCCACGAGCCTTGTTTCAAAAGTTGCTATGTTGTAACAGTATTATGTTGTTGCATTATGTTATAAAGCTGGGAATGGAAGGCCTTTAGCCCCATTTCCCCGGATAACTTACAAAATCCTTCTCTCGTTGGTGGCGCTCCTCCGACTCCTTGAGCAGCTCCTGGGCCTGGTGCAGTTTGGCGTCCACCAGCTGCTGCTGCAGATCCTTGTGCTTGAACACTTTGTCTATGTGCTGGGGGAGAGAGGGGGGTGTAAGGCACAGTGCAGCAAGCCCTCCCGACGACACACGAAGTGGGATCAAGGAAGAACGGTGGACTAGAAGACCCCCACAGACAGACAGACAGAAACACTTCCAAACATATCGGACAGAGGCTGAGGCAGCGGACCCACCTCCTCCCGTAGCTCGTACTGCTCAATGAGCTTCTTGAGCTTCTCGGCCAGCTCGCTGTTCTCCTGCCGCAGGGTGGCGTTCCGCTCGTTGTGCTGCTCCATCTGGGCCTGGATGTCATTGAGCGTCACCTGGAAGTGGGACGTCACCTCCTTCCTCTTCTCCTCCTCCACCCGCGCACGCTGCATGCCGTCCTCCTGCCAGGAGGAGCCGCGGGCGTTAGGGTGCGCATGAACCATACGAGAACTTTTCTTACGTGAAACATCGTCAGATGTTACACCAGTACATTCTAAAACCCTGTAGAATTAATCCTGTTGATTGAATGTTGCGTTTGTGCTTTGGGTCTATTACCCTGAGAGCGTTGTGTGTTCCACCCAGCCGTTACCTGGCTTTGGTCTTTCAGCCAGCTTGGGGAAGCAAGCGTGAAGTGTTGCGCGTGGCGTACCTTGAGGGTGCGGTTGTGTCTCTGCAGCTCTCGGCACAGGCTCTCCAGCTTGCTGCGGGCCAGGATGGCTTTGCTGTGCTCGTTCCTCAGGTGGTCCTTCTCCTGCACCAGCTGGGTCTGCTTCTTCTGCAGCACGCGCATCTGCTTGTGAGAGTCCCGCTGCTCCTCCAGCTGTCCGCCCCGCACACATACACAGGTGAGTTCAGAAAGAGCGCAGTGTTAGCGTTGGCAAATACAGTCCGGAGGGCCCAAGAGATGGCTCACGAAAGGAGACCCCCTTCCTGTTCAGCTAGGGCACCGTTAGTGCAACCGCAGACTGCTGCATCGTCTGTCATATTCCCTCAAGCCCAGTCAGCGGAAATGGGCCACGGCTCACTTTGTGATCATGAACTGGCATCACGTTGAATTTGGCACGAAACAAACACGCTCACACACATATACACACACACACTAAAATGCTTGCCAGACATCAAAACTGACACTATTAGAGCTCAAGAGGGGGCTGAAATCTGGTCTTGTCATCAATACATTATCAACATGTGGAGGACACAGGAGACAGGTCTGCAATGCAGCACTGTGTATGTGTGTGTGTGTGTGCGTGCATGCCATAGATCCCCGCATCAGCTATATATCAATTCCTCATTTCCATAAAGGTCACACGATGTCCAGCGTCTCTGTATGGATGGCCGTCCATAGTCTATTTCAACCACAGTGCGAGTCAGACAGAGAACCCAGAATCGTGACAAGGTGACAAAGATATCGTCGAGTGCAGCAGCCCAATCAACTATGGTTATTACCTGTGCACGCTTTGTTTGAAACACAAAAGTGACAGCAGAAATTGTCATTGGGGGACAGTTGAATTAAAACCGCATTGTCCACTATACAACATTTCTACGCTTAAGTAGGTTATAACTCATTTTACTAAACCAGTTTATAAATGTTTAGTCATGTGAATAAATCAAACTTGTAGATATAATTTAGCTTCTGGTGCAAGGTATTTTCTGTTTATATCCATAGACTGGGAAAGCAGGTGCATTTACAAGTCACTTTAAATCTAACTGAATCAATCGTTCAGTCCTTAGCATACGTTTGTAGACCCAACCACACCGCTCTTAGCTAAAACAGGCCGCAATTAGGCAATGTTAACCCATCCAAAGTTTCAATATAAAAAGTATGCACGTAAATGCAAACTTAAACAAGTAAGTAATTTATTATAGATGCTTAAGAGTCATGCATGACAGGGCAAGTACAACGGCACGCAAGTTAGGGAATGTTGAATTCCATTGGCTTCATTCAAGGGACACATAATAATCAATCCGTCTATAGGTTATTACATGATTATTATTTTTTACATCACCACTGCGAATGCAAATGTTGCAAGTTTTAATGAACTCACCAGCTCAGCATACTTCTTACAGAGCCCTGCCAGTTTCTCCTCTGGAGTGCTCAGCGTGTTCAGAGTCTGCATCAACAGGGTGATCTCTTTACCTGATCAGAGAAAGATATTTAGCAACACCTCGTATTGCAAGAAAGACAAGAAAAGGGACTAGATGTTTAAAGCATGCAAATCAATTCATCAGTGAACAGTCCATTGAAAGGTCAAAGAGTATGCATTGCATTGTTGTGTGGCCTGCAACGTTTGCGTATCATAGACAACTCTATTCAAATCGTGTACAGCGATAGGGGAAGGTGTGGCATAACTAGATAGGCTTAACATGTCCTTACCCAGTCCCTTTACTTTTTTCTTTTCCTGATTCTTCTTCTGCTCTTTCTCTCGCCCACCATTGACTTTAGACTCCTCTGTCTTGCCCTCATCCCTTTCAATCGCCAGGCCATTGAGCTCTTGGCCATGGGATTGGCCATTGGGCAGGGCTGTCCCGTCTTCCCCATTATCGTCCAACAGGCAGAAGGTGTTGAAGATGTCCTCGAGCTGCCTGCTCAGCTCCTCAGCTTCTCCTACTGGACAAAGTAAAAAGAGAGAGCGGGTGTTAATGATCGTTTAAATGATTATTTACTTGCCATTATTTAGTTTTCAAGCCAATTTTAACTTATAAAACGACAACTCCTAATAGTCCAGATTTAAAATGATTACTTTACCATCACTCTCTGCACTGTCTCCTTGTGGAGGCATGTCAGTCGATGGTGTCTCCAGATCGGTTTCTTTTGGGCTGACGCTGGCTGTAACATTGTTTCCCTCTGCGGTTCCCTCCATCTCCACAGTAGCAGGTGGTGTGCCGACCTCTGCAACTGACTCTTCCTGGTCTTGTTTCTTCATTCTTTGCTGATATTAGAGAACCATTAGGACCAGATAAACGAGAGAATATAACTGACAGGTGTATATTTGTAAGTTATGTAACACGTTTGCGGTTGATTTCTAAAACCACCCTTATGCAACAACTATTCTGCCCGCTGAAGTGAGAAAGAGAACTGTTGCAGACTGAGAAATTGTGTTAGTTATCGTTATCCGCTCATTGTGGAAGTTCCACAAATGTTCACTTGATCGTTTTATAACGTTAAAAACATGTACGTTTATGGTTTAGTACCACTAGTCAATCCAAAATACCCTGCTATTCCAATTTTAACAATTAGATTTGCTAAAGCAGCAAATGTTATCTGAAATTGTAAACGTCATAGACACGTAGTTAATTAGTTTGTTACAGTTTACTATCACTATTTCTAGTCTTCCAAGCGAATATAAGACAACTTATTTACGAGCTAAGCAACATACATACGCATAGTAGCTTGCGAGACAGCAAACTAGCGAGCTAGCATGAAAGCAAGTTACAACTAAGTAACTTCAACATTTGGCTCAGTTATTGGACTTTTATAGCACGCTAGTTAGCGATAACGACCGAACGTAAACGTTGCATTGTTATGAAGAGCATAACGTTAAATTATAAAAAACGAGCGGTATCTTCGTAACCACAAGTATAAGAGGAATGGCAATTGTGCTAACGACAGCTAGCACGGCTCGAGAGTGCTAAAGAGAGCTAGCAGCATTATTATGCTTGGAATTGTAATCTAATTTAATACAAGTAAACACGATAACGATTAACAAATGAAGTAACATGTTTACTTTCTTTTCCTAGTAACATCATGGATTACTTGCCTTCTTGACTAGCCTCCGTGAGAAGAAATAAAGCGTTGCCCGTTCTCTGTTGCTAGTTCAGCACAGCAGTTGAAGATAGCGTCCGTCACTTCAACTTCACGTTTGTTATTCTTACGGAAGCAACGTATTTCAAGCCAGGCCCATCACGGGCATTGTAGTCCATAGTTTCACAAAGGTTGAAGGTAAAATAATAAATTAATGTAAATAGATTTAATCAACTCACGTAGTAAAATATAAACGTATTTCTGTAGCTATATAAAAAAAGAGATGTATTAAAGGGTTGTAACATAATTTTATTTAAACTTTGCACAGTATTTCCACTGGACAACTTTATTTTTTACATATCTAATTTCAGTAATGTATTTTGTATACCTATATTTGTCATGTTCATGTTTGTGTGTCATGTACAGTTGAAGTGTATCAGTTTCTCGTCACTCATTCATACCGTCGGTAAAGTCAAGTCAAGTCACAGTTTAAGTTGGGTAATTGTAAGCAAACAAACATAAAATAAGATATAGAAATAAATAAATTTTAAAGAGAGAAATTAGGACCAGAACAGAGAATACATCAGAGCTGGTCATTGGTGTATGAAAAATATTTTACAAACATTTAGCATTGTAAACAATTGTGTAGCACAGACAGCGATACTTGACTTAAGCCAAGCAGGAAGCCATGGCTTGAGATTTTTTACAAAGACGCGACCTAGGGCAGAAGACAAGAATATAGTCAATTTGGAGTTTTCTAGACAAATCCAATATGAATAAGGGGTTTTGACCATTTACTTATCACACAGCCTGAAAATAAAATGTTCTATAATATAGTGCTGTAGAGATTATCCCAAAATAATAATCAAATGAACCAGGCCTGTTTACTCGTCAGAGAATGTGGTCATTGGCTTTCTTTCTCCACTTCCCAGAAGTGATTGGTAATAAATGGGGATTCAGGGGGAAACAGTGAATTGTTACTACCAATGTATAAGAACATACACATAGTTAAATTGTTTAAGTAAATTACTGCACATCATTTCAGAACCCCAGATTTTATCTAGGAAAAATGTCAAGTACTGGCTTCTTAACTCCAGCCAAAATGAACGGAGTCAAACCTGAAAAGTACCCTAAAGATTATTTATCCCTGGAAATTGTTGATTTTAAATTGAATTTACTTTATTGCAAGTCTTCTTGGTTTTTCTCTGAGTTTTCCAAACCAATATTATTTTTTGAGTGAAAAATGATCACAGCCTCTATAAATTTAACTGATCATGATTGGTAGTGCTAAGAGTTGGCCGAGTTTCAACATCGCCCATTTTCAAACCAATAATGTCACTGCTCCTTCAAGAGATATAAAAAAAGTGTTCTAACAAGAGCTTCAGTGAAAAGGCTTCCTTCTGAGATCATTTTAATTTGTGCATAAGTGGAAGCTAAGCTCCAAACTTGCACTGGTCTGATTTGATAGCTGACCAGATGATCCAGCGCAGAGGTTTGAAACATTGCATCTTGTGCCTCTTGAACACAGACAAAACATGCAAAGGCATCGTCTCCCCCCCCAAAAAAAACAACTGGCTGTGGCCCGTAACTTTAAGAAAGACTTCCTGCACTGTAGCTTCTTTTTTCAAACATCACATTTGATGCGGCAAAGGATTTGATGATTATGAAAAAAGGGCATATCCCCCTTCCCCCTCCCCTCCCTCCCCAGACCTATTGAGACAGGAAGGTCCAGTACAACACAATAAATTAGACCTTATCAGGCTATTAAGCCTACTCTTGTTCTGGTCCAAATCCTCATTTAGGTGCCGGCATAGTAAAGAATGCCACTTCTAACAAGAAATAATGGCAAGTAATGTAACTTTAAAGATAAGGAAAACAGAGCAGCAATGTTTTGCACAAAATGTGTGCACATTCAAGTACAAAAAAGTCAAAGAAAACAAAAAAACAATACAAAATCAATCAGTCAAAGACAGATACCTCCAGTCTATTGGTCGGATTGGCACTTTAGTGAATAGGAGTGCATTTTGTTTTTCATAAATATAAATATCTTTTATTTGTTGTTGATCCACCGTTTTAGTGGTCAATATTCTGGCGTTCTTTGTAGATGACGCACAGAATTGAAAACAAAAACTACTGATATGACTGCCGCTCCACCAGTCGCTGATGTGGAATTCGGTTATTTTGCTACGTTTTTTTATTAATCCTTTCGTGCTGTTTATAGCTCACTTGTTCTGTGGACAACAAATTATTTTAAGCACCAGAGACCTAAACTTTGTGACCATAAATGACAACTGATGACGCAAATGAAATGATTCTTACTTGCTGGTGTTCCGAAATATGCATAAGGACATGAACTAACCTGAACCTTAGTGATGTGGATGACATAAGAACCAGTTTTATTTTTGCAAGGGTGACAGCTGTGATAAAAAAGAAACAAAAACTAAATACGATCAGAAATTCCAAGTTAACAAGTGACCCATATCATCTTATCAAATTAAGGGGAGACTGCGTGGTCTATAATCAATGGCCTAATGATCCAATGAAAAACTAGCTGCTACTTTAGATAAACCCAGATCCACTCTGAGTCACTATCTTAAAGAGAGATATTCCTTCACTTTGACTTAAGCTAGTAAAAAGGTAAGTAAAACAGCCACTCTCAATGGTATCAGTAATGTGTTGATCAGAACTGGGCTTCTTTGTCATCCACAGAACAATGGCTAGAAAACTCAGACGGGGACTTCGCCAATCTTCCTCACACAGCACCTGTCAGTCAAACATTACACTCCTCAGACGGTTTCCCTAAACACTCATCTTTAAATTCTGGTTTAGCAGTGGAAACTTCAAACTTTCTTAAGTCATGTGGCAAGGATCAACAAAAAATGATGTTTTCCATAAAACTTGGGGGTGCAAAAGGGATTTGGTTGAAATGACAAAAAATGGTTATTGGTGAACTAATTTACTGCACTCTAAATCAACATAAATGCAGTTCAATGACATGAGTATGTTAGAAAATGAATATAGGGAAAATAAGTGAATCTCTAAATGAAGATAAATCATGAAAAAAAAAAACACCCAAGTATCATGGAATCTTATTTTTTGCTTTCATATGCCAATAATCTGTGGTCAGTGTCGGCTGGTGTTGTATGCAAGTGTGCATGAAGTGTGTGTGTGCACGCAAATACATCATGTTACTATAACTTCTGTCGTGGTTAGGTTTGTCACATGTCTCATAGACGTATCCCTAGCCAAACTCTGGTTGTTGTTAAACCAAGAGAGAAAAAAGGTGTTGAACAAATTCCAAGTCAAGCATGAGGGATATAGGCCATATACTATATACCAATAGATAAAACAATGGACCCATGCAAGACCAGTTGTCATTCCAATACCTGACAACACAGCGATACAAAATGTCAAAGGTAAGATAGATATCAGCTCTACTTCTATACAAGACACCATCACCAACACCAACCAATACACTACAAACCCTTTACTACTAACAAAGCCAAATAGATATGCTACACATACAAATGTGTGCCATGTCTTTGCTCTTTACCTCATTCAGGGATGTCAAACAGTACCTACGGTCTACAACTGATTCATCAGGATTCCGGACTCTTTTTTTTTTTTTTTTTCCTTTCCTTCAAGTTATGGTACTATTCTGCAACTTCTCCCCATTTGTCTCGTGTTCAAACTCTGTGCACCATAACCTTGTGTTTGGCCAGGGATACTCAGTGACAGTGGGTAGGGTAATAAAACACCATGCAAAAAGCCCTACCTTGCACACACTACGGGGGGCAGTAAAAGCCCAGGGTCCTGCTAAACAGCCGCCACCTTTTTACACCAGGCTTCATTAGAACAGATACATTAGAAATATATACTCAGAGAGGAGTCTCGGGAGGTTCCCACACGTCTTATATGAACAGCTAGAGATGAGAATCAAAAGACACAACCTCACGGAAGCCAATGTGATAAATCATATTTATCGCTCTATGCGTTAGGATATAAAAAATAGATAGGCTGGGTTAGTGTACACAATGAGGTGCTGTAGCAGGCCCTAAACTTCCCTCCCCCCTCCGCCCAGAGTGTGTGCGTACGTTCAATAGTTAGATCACTTCAGAATTCAAATGTATCGTTATTATTAACACTGCACACCATGTACATTATATCTCTAAGTATACCACCTTCATAAACTGGATCTTTTTCATTGGAAATCATTCGATAAACCAGCCCATTTCCCTTTTCAAATTAACCACTTAAAGCCCCTTCCTTAGCCATGGTAACTCTCCCCGATTATTCCTTTGGAAACCTGCATGCTCCCCAGCCATCTCTCTTTCCAACCACCCTAAACTCTGATCCCATCCCCCGATCCCAGTAATCAAGACTACGAAAAAAACAAACCTAAAAAAAAAAAAAAAAAGAGTTTTTCCATAGTTCTAAAGAAAATATGTGCCATCTACTCTATGAAGGGGTCTTAGTATTAGTAACCCAACGGGAGCCATAAAAAGCAGTAGTGAGACCCTGTATGTCTGATACAAACACCACTGTCTGAGAGTTTAGACTCTGATTCCAGGGTGCAGCTGAATTGCTTTTATTATCAAGATTTGAGAGACCAGTCTTAACTTGAGAGGCCACGCAGTCTTTGGGTGTGTATGTCTCAATAGGTAGGGCGGTAAAACAGCACAACAAAATCTAAAGTCAAAACCGATAAATAAATTGAGGGAGGAAAAAAAAAAAAAGTATAGTAAAAGAATGGGGGATAAGGATAAAAGAATCAACACAAAATAAAAACAAGCTGTTTAAATTGCGCCTAGTCAGGAACAAATGAGGGAGTTGAACAGCTCAAGGGCCCAACCCTACCTCTGCGTGTGCCATTGCTAAATAGGTATTCCCAAGGGTGTTGATTGACATCTCTGAAAGCCCTAGTGTGTGGGTTTTTAAGTTTGGCCTTTCTCACTGCCCGGCCAAACAGCCTACACGTGGGGTTCCAAAGGGGTACGGAAAGCTCTGAGTGGCTAGAGGAAGAAGAGCCAGACCGTGGGGCTGGGGTCTAGACCATAGACCGGAGAGCAGGGCAGGAGAAGATGGTGCAGAGGTATTAACTACCCTCCATGGGCTGAGGCTAGGGTTAGGGTAGGTGGGTAAGGGGCTCGGGGGGAGCAGAGAGCCTCTGGAGCCAACCTTCCATGAGTTGAAGCCGATACAGGGTGTAGGGGGAAGAGAAAGAATGGCGGAGCAGAGCGGCTGAGTTAGAGCTGGAACCCCTCCATGGGAGCCTCCTGCTGGGGGAAGAGGAACTGCTGGTTGGCCTGGTCCACCTGGGGGGCCAGGCTGGCGTCCTCTTCATCCACCCCAAAGTAATGCTCAATCAGGTCAAAGGCCTTCTGGTAGATCTCCTGGTTGTCATGACTCTGGAGGAACTCGATCTTGTCCAGGCCTGCCGATGAAGAGCAAAGGAAACATATAGGATGACAACACGCGAAAAACATCGGATCTACACGTCCTCATCCCATAGATTTAGTTTTAGGACAGCATATACTGTATGTATGGGTCTGCAGTTCATTAGGGTGTGTTTGTATCAATAGTGTGTTTGTGTGTGTGTGTGTGTGTGTGTGTGTAATGGTCCATTCCTAAGTAGATGACTCTCTGGGCGGTGGAGGGGGAGGGGGCTCACCGTAGGCCTCCTCGATGAGGCTGCAGTAGGGGTTGACCCCGGAGGCGCCGGGCTCCTGCTTGGCCTCCTGCTCGCCCAGCCGCAGGATGTTCTCCAGGCCGTTCAGAGCCACCTGCACGATCTTAGAGTCCATCACAGTCAGCAGGTCGCACAGCGGCTTGATGCAGCCCAGGTTCACCAGGTACCTGAAGCGTTCACACACACACACAACACACATTCAAATCATCAGCGTTTTGAGCAGAGTAGCCGAGGGTCAATCAAACGGAATTTAGTGGTGTGTCGACAACGCGCCGGAAACCATCTTGTGACATTCCGCCGAAATTCAATCTAGACAAGAAGGTCCAAGTAAAGCCCTACACACACAAACAAATACGCACGCAAGCACACCCACATACACACAATCCAAATTTAGCCCCTGCCTCCTATCTACATGACCAATGAGCATGCAGGAATGTATAGAATGCACAGCATGGAAAACTCTGAGCAGAGAATTTAAAATAGGCAGGAAGAAAGAAGACATAGTGTACACAGTGACTCTTGGCCGGACAACACAGGCACTTCCTGCCTCCTACAGTATACTGACTGGGTCCACAGCGGTTCTCCCTTCCAATGGTGGACTATGACTTATGAGCATACGTAAATAGATTATTTGGAGGCCACACTACAGTCCTGGTTAATCCACACAGCTGACCTAAAGGAAGTCACCATGGTAATAGAGGGACACTTTCTCCAATCCTGTCACCACGCCCCACAATCAGAAAGTAAAGACAGTGGCTCAGGGTCACCTGATCTGCTCGGGCGTGCCCCCCGAGGTGGCGTTAGTGATGGCCCAGGCTGCCTCCTTCCTGGTCCTAAACTCCGCCTTCTGCAGGATGTCAATCAGCACGGGGAAGATGTTGGCGTCGATCACCGTCTGAATGGGGAGGAACACAACGTGACCAATGTGCACTACAGAGTCGGCCCGGTCCGGTTATGTTGGGATGGGGCAGCTAGAGCGGACCTGTATCTGAGCCCGGTTGCCAGCGGTGATGTTGGAGATGGTCCAGCAGGCCTCCTTGCGGATGGACTCCTTGGCGCTGGAGAGGAGGTGCAGCAGGCAGGGCAGAGCGGAGCAGTTCAGCACCACCTGAGAGAGGGGGGACAGACCGTCACAGGTGGAGGGGGGGGGGGGGGGGGGGGCCAAAATGTGCTCACACCCGCGCGCGTTCCACCACGACGAACCGGGGTCTGTATGTCAAAACCCGGGTCAAA
>JAVQIZ010145883.1:0-11376 GCA_036023535.2 Galaxias brevipinnis | reverse complement strand
CCCCCCCCCCCCCCCCCACCCCCCCACACCCACAGATCACACTCAACCAGACTCTCGGCCTTGTCTGCCTAACCCTTAGGCCATTACCCATGGGACCGACGAACAGTATGAGCTCACGAGCGTCCCCAACAGGACCACCCTGGTCGTCCTGGACCTTGACCTGGTCCAGGACGTCGGCGAGTACATGTGCACCGGAACCAGCGACATCGGCTCCACCTCTGACCAGATCAACCTGCGCGTGCGCAGTCGTCTGGCCGCCCTCTGGCCCTTCCTGGGCATCGTGGCCGAGGTCATCATCCTGGTCACCATCATCTTCATTTACGAGAAGAGGAGAAAGCCCGATGAGGTCAACGACGGTACGTTAGGCCCTCTCCCCACTGCGGTGGATTGTGGGCATCTTTAGCCTGAGATGCCTGTGCCGAAGCTGGAACTGTCATTGTTAATAAAGTCTCCGTCCATTTTCTCTATGAATATTCACTGCCCCTGTGTGCTTGATTTTACACTATTCTTTTTAAACACATTTTAGGCACAGGTGGAAAGTTCAATTCAGGTTGAGTTATTTTAATGTTATGATTTAAAGAATGTAATTTAATTTTACATGAAGCGTCTAACAATTCGAGAAGTATCGTTTTTGACATTTATTTACATTTTACTTCTCTGTTCGCTGCTGCTTTTTATGTTTCGGTAAGTGATCCAAACTGCATGTCAGACTGAAGTGGTTTGGGCTGAGTTGGCCATTTGGAACCGCTGTGGGAGCCTGAACGCACTGCTTTCCAAGTCTCCACTTCTCTGAGGAATTATTGATTCGGTCACTCTTTCACTGGCCTTGCAGTCCTATTTTTCTAAGGACAACCCATGGAATTTGATTCAACGATCTCTAAACCTTGTTTGTCCTCTAAAAGCCAGTGAAAGAGTTGAATATGGTGTTTTAGGTGAAGGACTTAGGTGTTGTGTATTGAAATTACTTATAAACATTTAAAATGGAGGGTCCGGTCAAGGTTTTAGTTTTTTTGTCGTGCATGCCTTCTGCATCTTGCTCTTCATGCATGACAAGGAAGCTAGTTCATTCAACAAATAACGACATTGTCGCCATTCATTAACATGGGCATAGCCTCTTTTTATATTGACCAGTATATTCTCATGACCGCGGTCTGATGGAATGCTTACCCTATCAGCAGCCCTGAGCTGTGGGGTAGCTCTTCTGTGGGCGCAAGGTTTCAATTTCCTGCATGATCTTAGGGGCTGTTAAGATCCCCCATCTTGGAATATGACACAATGGTTGTGCCAAATCTTCATTTTGTTTTAAAGACGTCTGTATAAGTCAACCCTTTTTTTCTTTTCTTTTTTTTTCTTCTTTGTAAAATAATCAAACTAACAACGGTTCTTTTGGTTACTAGAGGGGGATGTATAAGATAAAAGCCTAGTTTGGCCCGGCCCAGCTATTCACTGACTTGTTTCCTTTGGTTTTCCCTCCCATGACTGCTGCTGTACAGATGACGACTCAGGCTCTGCTCCCCTGTAAGTACTATCAATCCACTTGGTCTGAAAGCCTCTGAGTACCAACCCTGGTTCTCCAATGACCCATGTATCTGGTCTCAATGTTTTCTCTGTGAACTATGTTTCAGGAAGAGCAATGCTGCCACAAACCACAAGGACAAGAATGTCAGGCAAAGGAACTCCAACTAAGAGGACATAGGTGTGTATGACAAGGCCAACATGTGGTCCAGGGAAGTGTAATTTGATCATGTGGAGATCTGGTTTGCTTTGAATAATGTGGCTTAAAGTAAACAAATTGTCCTGAGATACAAAGGTACACAATTTTAGTTGTAATTCTTTTAATTTAAGAATAAGACTACTGAATACTCATAGTATTTGATTTTTAAATTATATCTTTTTATTTATTTATATCGAGCTATATCTGTAGCAACATTCGGTATATTGCATTACTGTATCTATCAGCCTATTGCAAGTGAAAGATGTAGTGGATGAGTTGACCATTTTGCTAGGCTATTGCCATCAAAGTTTATGGATTATTTTACACAAAAGGTGTAAACAGCAATGCAGTCATCGAGTGACCCTGGCCTTTACTCTTTTGGGGGATTATTTAGCTTCTTATTGTGACTTTGCAACCATTTTTAAAATGTATTTTCAGCGACTTTAAACATACCGGCCCTGATCTAATCTTATAATGGTCTTTCAACATTCTGCTTCCTTTTTCAGTTGGACAGCCAGATGACTACAGTCCAGCTGTGTGGCACATAATGTAGTGCATTCTGCAAATTTTAAATCTTTTTCTTTTGCTTGATTGTTAATGTTTTGAGAAGCAGACTGATTTTCCTAGCTTTTTATTTCTTCTATATATCAATCTGTATACTGTGCATCCAGAAAACATGTTTTAACTAGTTTCCATGGGGGACATATTGCATGACGTGTATTGCTGTCCTAGCAAAGTGTATTGTCTGTAGTGAAAACATTGTAACATTGTGGGGTGGCTTGTTTTCAGTCGTCTGTCCTAATACTTCATACACTGACCCCTCACAGTTCTCGATTGGTGCACCTTGTATTTACAACTGGAACCCCCACTCTCATTATAAAAACCAAGCACCTAGGATGGGTAGTCTTAGGATAGTTGCACAATACACTGCTCAATTCAAACAAGTGTTTTGCCTTATCACAGAGCCACTTGACTTCTATGCTGTTTTTACTGCTGCCCATTTTGTTAGATATTCAAAGTTCTCCAGTTTTTTTGAGGTGGCATGTTAAACTTCAGAATCCTTCTTTTTCTGCTGTATGTTGAAAAATGCACTGTTCAGTTATCAGAAAAGCGGATAGTTGTTAACCTATAAACAAACCATTGCTTCTGGTTTTACTTTCTATTAATGTATGATAATAGTTTTACGTTGCCTCTGCTTTGCAATGAGTTACCACCTTGGTACAGATCTTCTAAGGACCAAGTTCGAGGCTTGTAACATTACTTCGATTTTTAAAGTTAACCGTGACAAAGGGTGGATGTTTTCTATTTACAACCTGTCAGTAGAAATTGGCGGTGGTCTGTTCTGCCATCAGTTTGTTGACCACTAGGAAGCCAGATGTTGCATTTGATTAACGTTGTGACTGTCCGTGCACCAATGCGTTTAAAAACAAAATTATAAGAATATATTGAGACCGTGTAAGTGTTAATTATTTTTGCCTAGCAAGTAGATCGCGCAACATCATCTGTATCAACTTGCATTCTCTTAATAAAGTTATTAGATTCTACCTGATGTTCGACTTTTCTTACAGATTGCGCAACAGTTATTTTTATGGTCAAAGTTGGTACCGTATTTGTTTGGAAGTTTCAACTGGAAAACATTGACTAATGTTCAGTGTTGGAGGAAGCTACTACATGTATTTGAGTATGGAAAATTAAATAAGTGTTTGTAGTTTTACTTTCATTGCTTATTCTCCAACCCTATTTTTAAGTAGTAATTAATGTACTAAATATTTAACCACATATTCTTAATTAGCCTCAGCCTCTTTTTGAAACTTATTCCCCAAGTTAGATTGTAGTTTCAGTTGATAAAACTGGTATCCCAAGTGTCATTACACTACATGTATTCACCATGTCTAATAATGCACAGTATGCCTAATTCGTAGAACAGTGCGTTTAATGAGAATTAAATAATTGCATTTTGCGCAAAAATGCATTCTTTTTTTTTGCCTTGGAGATGCATTGCCCGCCTAGAAGAGTTGAGAAGTTACAGTTTGGAAATGTAGCTGGTCCGTTTTTGGCCTGGTTTGTTCTATGCTATTTGTATGAAATTAAACAATCACGTGCCATAATAATTAGAAATGGGAAGCTATTTATGAGGTCAAATTACCTACAACTGGCGTAGCCCCTCATCTGTAATGACTGCTTGGTGTTGTTGGAAAACTTTGAAATTGTAGGCATCGACTACGAGTAGGCTATTCTTCTATTGATGAATGGTTAGTTATCGGTTGTCCTGGACCTGCTTAATAGGAAAGACGATTTGGTGTTATTCAATTTCTTATTGTGGTCATGATAAAGATTATCGTCTTAATTATACAAATGATATACACGAAATTTTTTGCATTTTTCCGTGATAGACCTGATAGCCTTAACGCAGATTTGTTTATTTTGTGATAAGTTAACTCTGTAAACACGTCGGCCCCAAAGAGCCACGCGGAAAGAGTCACTGGGAATTGGACATATTATTGAATAGATCTGTCCATGAACCACACGAGGGCGCCATTTGACTAAAGAAGGTGTTAGCATTTTAGATTATCCTGTGTAATTATACAGGACATCGCTAAAAAAGAGTGTTTTCCAACATAAGCTGACAAGTATTTTAGTGCAAAGATGGCATAATAGCATTAAGTAAATACACAGTTCAACAGTCTAACCCCCTTTAGACTTCAGCCAAGTTGGTCCCGGGAGGGGCGCAAGCACTTCAATTGTGTAAATATTATTCGATAGTTTTTAGTTTTTATTTTCAAACATCCGTGTAGTTGGGAATGACACGAGCAAGACGTTTCGCTACTCACTGCCTATGGCCTATGCCTTTCTTGGTAGGCTATTTCCTTGTAGGGTTATACAATCCAACTATCAGTTTATGTTCATGACGTATCTCAGGCACAATATTCTGTTGTTCTCTTGCTTAAAGGTGTGTCAGTGATAAGCGATGATGAGGCTCCACCGTTTCAATTTGTGAAAAAAAATGATCAGAGGCCAGATTGCAGCCATAGCAACTGGTGCTGTGTCCCAAAGTGGCTTGAATGGAAAGCAGGAGGTTGGGTCTTCTTTGAACTAATCTCCACTGCCACCGCCTAGTCTCACCAAGGTTCCGGAGGCGCGCAGTAAGCTAACCACAAGTGTCGGTGATGGACGAAGCGTATGATATTGAAGAAGAGTCCAGATTTAAGCAGCCTCTACTGTGCCACGGAACCCCCTCAACCAGAGGTGATGGGGACAGCGCAGGATTTAAGATGAAGCAATTTACGCCAGGAGGGGGAGTAACGTCAGCAGCGCACAAGAACTCCAACAACAATGAGCTGTGGCTCGTGCAGGGCGAGGAGTCTGCAAATTTCATTCCCACGGGCGCCACAACCTCGGCTCTGTTATGCCAGCGAGATGCTGGCGGCCGTGGCTGCTCAGACTACAGGGGTGGAGTCGGAGACATAGCCACAGATCTAGTTGTAGGCCTTACTGAAACAGTTGAAAGGGGCAACGGTATGCTATGTAAGAAAAGCGGAGATTACAGAAGGGAACAGAGCACTTCAGGGAACCTTTCTTCTCTCATGTCTTTACAGGAGACGCAGACTGGTGGAGTAGTTACGGACGACGAGCGGACAGCGACCACCGTATGTAACGCAACTGTCTCCAGCATGGAAGGAATTATGACCTCTGATGGGTCTTTGACTCAGGGACAGGGGTCCGAGTTACCAGGGGCCACAACGGCTGCTTTGGAGAAAAAAGACTCTAGAGTTTCCTTTTCTAATACCCCTAGTAGTAAAGGGCCGTTCTCTATGACCGACCCTGGACAAACCCATAGCCAACAGTCACGAAACTCTGTCTCATTTTTCAAGTCTGATGATGGACCCCAAATTGTTCCGGATGACGGAGACCCATCGGATAATCGGACATATATGCAGCGGCAGTTTAGTTCAATGCTTCAGCCTGGAGTTAACAAATTCTCCCTACGAATGTTTGGGAGCCAGAAGGCTGTGGAAAAGGAACAAGAGCGCGTCAAATCGGCTGGCAATTGGATAATTCATCCATACAGCGACTTCAGGTGGGTTTATTTAATGTTGCTTTTAAGTTGAAAGCACGGAACTGTTTTTAACATTTAAAAAAAAAAACATTGCATTAGCGCATGGGTATTTTAAAGTAAATTTGAATGCTTTGCGAAAATTAAATCGATAGGCACATTCCACTCACTGAGCGCTGTATGGTAAGGGGTGGGTGAGAACATATTTATATGGAAAGCGTACTCTTAAAAACGATAAATCAAAGTCAGTCAAACTCTATTATCATTTATAGGCACACTTGTACCCCTCAGCACATGCGTAAAATGTAACTATATTAGGCACTAGAAACATTGCACTATATATAGATCCATCACATTGCTTCTTACTGGACATCAGTGGCAATGATTCAGTAGGCCTACAGCTTATCTTGACGTTTGAAATAAAAAGAAACAATATTTTTTTTGTTTTTAGCCGTTTTGGGCAAGACTTGTTTGCGCGCAATTCTTCAAATGAACACGAACAGTCTCCTTAGATGTATGCTAACTTGAACTGTATTCTAAAACCGTTTGTTTGCAGATCTGTAATGAGCATTTCATTCCAAGCTTGACTTTAAGCCTAATTACTTTTCAAATGTGCTAACATTTTCTGAGGAATATGGTTTCTGGGAATGCTTGAATTTTCAGCGCCACTGACAGCTCATAACCTTTTTTCTAATGACAATGGTTAAAATTGCGCCGGAAACTTGATTAACCTCTCGTCCGCACGTGTACCGCTATTTCTCATTCATAACATGTATTTTGATCATACGTCTCTATTTGTATCGCACTTTTCTGTGCAATGTACAACGTGCTTTAACAACTACAGTGTTTTATATATTGGTATGTGCAAACTTAAATTCTTGACGATGCTGGCGTACCAGGGAACCGAGTAAAAGTAAAGAGACGAGGGATGATCATACATCGTCACGTAGTTGAGTCATCAAAAGTTTAATGGGCAGGCAAATCATGACTCTGCAACATAACAGGTACATCCTTCACAAGACTACTGCTTGTAAGAATATATATAGACGCAAGTGGCATATACAATTACAGCCTATGTTGTTCTAGATTTCTGTCCGGCAAAAAACAAAAAATAACTGTCAATTAACAAAGTATTCACAGATTGCTTACCTATCATCATTGGGCATTTTTCCATCGGGGCTAAATGCTTATACCAGTTAATGTACCACAAAGTGCTATAGCTTGGCGACAGAGCCAAGGTTCAGAATCAATTCACCCTGCAGCTTTGTTCTCATATTACACCTCCCTTCCTGCTTGTTCCTGGGATGACTTTGGAAGGGTGTAAAGTGAGTAACAGACAGATACAGTAGGTAGTAATGTCCTAGCTATTTCCAAACTGTTCTTAACAGTGCAGCAGAAGCATTTCTTGACATCTTTGAAACACCAGTACCAGCTTGTCTTTAATGTCACATGGAAATCATATACCATTAGCAAACCTCACCACTGAAATTATGACAACTGTGCCTCAGCCCAGTCTTTTAAACGCTGTGGTCAAAAGTTAGGACTTTTCTGTCCAACACTCCAAAAACGTTTAGTCTTTTTTGTCTGTCTACCGTACGGCACTAACCATGCCCCGATCTCTCCCCACAATGTGTCTTTAGGTTCTACTGGGACTTCACCATGCTCATGTTCATGGTGGGCAACCTGATCATCATCCCCGTGGGTATCACCTTCTTCAAGGAGGAGACCACCACGCCCTGGATCATCTTCAACGTGGTCTCCGACACCTTCTTCCTCATGGACCTGGTCCTCAACTTCCGGACGGGCATCGTGTTCGACGACAACACGGAGATCATCCTGGACCCCCGGAAGATCAAGACAAAGTACCTGAAGAGCTGGTTTCTGGTGGACTTTGTCTCCTCCATCCCCGTGGATTATATCTTCCTCATCGTGGAGAAGGGCATCGACTCGGAGGTGTACAAGACCGCCCGTGCGCTCCGGATCGTTCGCTTCACCAAGATCCTGAGTTTACTGAGGCTGCTCCGGCTCTCCCGCCTCATCCGCTACATCCACCAATGGGAAGAGGTAGGCGGGGCTCTAACACATACATCACCCAATAGGGTGGTGGAGGAGGGTCTGATGGGTAAAAAAGTGTATGCTATTACTTGCGTTAACTTTGGGTTGGATGTCAAAGAACAACAAACATTTCACCCACTTGTTTCAAATTGGATTGAAGGAAGTGGAGTGGGCCTAGTTAAATGTTGGTTCCCACATCATTTCATCCACATAGGTTACAGACAAATGAAAGTGGTTGAGAATTTCCAAAGGGCGCTGACCTTAGCGTTTGGCACTGTCATAATTTAGTCTGGAGGAACGGAAGGAGATCAGTATTGCTTCCACCCTTTGTGGCTGCAGGTGCTACGGTCCAGGTCATTATCACCTGGTCTGAGGGGCTGTGGTCAACCACAAACACCATCGGATATGAACCCGTGCTAGTACACAATGTGCGTGTGTGTGTGTGTGTGTGTGTGTGTGTGTGTGTGTGTGTGTGTGTGTATGTGTGTGTATTTTGTGTGTGTGTGTGCGCGTGTGTGAGTACTTTGTGTCTAATGATGCTCCTAAGCGTCGCAACATAATGACTTATATCCCGCGTAGCTCATCGCGCTCAGGCACCGGCGCGACAGGAATACAGATCAAGCGTGCTGCAAAGGAGCGAAGAAGAACGCCGTAACAAAAAGAATCCCCGGCAACAGCCCTGGAGGCGTGCACTGATAGGTTTGATCCCCCTCTCTCTGGCTCCATGTACTCCTGCCGCCGCACATCAAAATCGAGCGTCCCGTTTGATCCGCACAGCTGTTCACCGGCTAGCCCGTCCTTGACTCTGAATGTCAACGAGATGCAGGGGAACTCAAACCGCCGGCCGTAAGCTACGGCGCCGAGCCACGGCGACGGCAACGTAGCAGCGTGGCAAAATGGAAGTTGGGGGAAATGGGGAAATGATCGAAGGGCTTCCCTTCCAAACGGCGTGACACACTTGACAGGCAGAATGTTGGGACGGCAGCTTTAATGGGGAATGGAGCGCTGGTCACATAAGACCAGAACACATGGAGACAATGACAGACATCCAGAGGGTACCACGCGTCAGGTCAAGGTCACTCAACAAGTATCCATATATGGGACATACCTCATTTACATCCTGCCCTCTGCCCATTCTACCCAGTGGTTCAGCAGGGCTAATGTATGTGTGTCTATGTGTGAGTGTGTGTGTGTGTGTGTGTGAGAGAGAGAGAGAGAGTGTGTGAGAGTGTGTGTGTGCGCTGTGATACCTCCTAGGTGGCCCTCCACTGACCCAGGTAATGACTCAGTTCCGTGTTCTTCTGCTCCATTAAAAAGAGCAGGACGTTGTTGATTACGGAGTGGTAATGTGAGCGTGTCGTGACCCCTGGTTATCGAGTCAACCTTGCGCAACGCCTCTCTCTCTACCTCTGCCTCTACCTCTCTCTCTTTACCTCTGCCTCTACCTCTCTCTCTACCTCTGCCTCTACCTCTCTCTCTACCTCTGCCTCTACCTCTCTCTCTCTTTACCTCTGCCTCTACCTCTCTCTCTACCTGTGCCTCTACCTCTCTCTCTCTTTACCTCTGCCTCTACCTCTATCTCTAACTCTGCCTCTACCTCTGCCTCTGTCTCTACCTCTACCCTCCTCTCCCTCTATCTCTCCCTCTGAATCTCTACCTCTACCTCTCCTCCCCTCTCCCTCTCTTCTACCTGTCTCTACCTCTCCTCTACCTCTCCTCTACCTCTGTCTCTGGCCTGGGCTCTGTGTGGGGCAGAGCAGCAAGATCTCCATGTCCCCGTGAGGAGCTAAACCAGGCACTGATCCACGGAGAACCCAAGCCAAACCAAAGTTTTGTAAATCCCTCAAGGGCATACTTCACAGACCGTTTTACGACATGCAAGTATTTTCATCCAAATGCGGGCGAATGGATCTATGGCCGTGGTGTTGTCTGTGCGTCTACTGACAGGGTGTGCAGTGACAGAGGAGCCCAGCGCTGTCGGGAAAACGGCAGAGTGATTCCTTTAACGGGGAAAGTGTTCTATCAACACTCTCCATCTGCTGGCACATCCTGTCGGCAGTGTAGGAGGCCTTCACCAGGACTGATAAATAACCAGACACACAGACATCTGCCAGTGGGACAGGCAGGCAGACAGACAAACAAACAGACAGGCAGACAGGCAGACATTACAGAGACAGACTGATTGAACTGACACTCTCGTCCCCTCTCTTTAGGCAGAAAAGATCCAGGTGGGTAACAGGAGCGTCTTTCACTTTGCAGCCATTCAAGCCCTCTCCCCTCCCGGCCACTGCTGAAAACCACTTAGCGTGCACATTTCTTTTCGGATAGGAGTCATGAAGTATGTATTTATTCCCACCGGTGCTTCGGACTCCTGGCCACGTCTCTGAAACCTGACCCACATAGCTGACAGTGACACAAGGCCCGGTGCCGTGCCGCTGTCTGGTTGGAACATTAGTTCCAGATCATCATTCATCATGCTGGGAGGGATCCTAATCAGAGGACTGGGCAGGGCCTAGCGTCAAAGGGCCGGGAAGCCCCCCTCCACACCCTCCCTCCTCACTGGTCCTCCATGACACCGCCGCCTCTGAGAGAGCAAGGAGCAAAAGGAATCAATATAGGCCGGGGCCGAAGAGGAGGAGGCGGACGCAGAGGTCTGTGCAACATGAGGTGTGTTGGTAGCTGGCAGGGCGAGCCTGGCCGAGCCAGTAAGAGAGGCAGGCTGAGGAGGAAGGAGAGACACACAGGGTTCTGGCCCGTAGGCACAGCGCTGACGGGCAGAGAGGCGCTAGGCCAGACACCCCGCCATGAGCCCTCTGACCCCAATGGTGCATGACGAGCCAACCCGTTAGATGTGTGCTGCTGCTGGGAAACGTCCGCAGCAAACGTCCAAATCATCCACACGGGACACTGCTGAAACAACGCTTATTCCACCCAGACGCTAATAGGGAGAACAAACGTCCCTGTTTTAGAGATGAGTTTTTGGGACGAGGGAGGGATTTACTCGAGGCTTTCTTGAGGCGTTTAGCGAGCTGAAGGGAAGTGACGCTGAATCACCCGGGGGGCCCGTTCTCCTCGCGACCGTTCCCTGACACTCACAGTCAGTAGACGGGGGGCGGTGCTGCTGTCTGAAGGCGGTAGGTAGGCTGCTGATGTGTCCCTACCTGAAACGACGCTTTGCGTCATGGCAATGTTTAGTCATTGTGTGAACAGTACACTCCAGTGAGTTGGAAAGCAGCTGGGACCTTTCGGAGTGCCAAGCGGGGAACCCGAGAGACTGCTGGGTCTGCTGGGGTGACTGGTTGAGTCAGCCGAGGTGACTGGCTGTGTCACCTGGATCCCGCTCACCTGGAGCACTACCAGCTCCCCACAGACTACGGTGATTTCCAGCCTAGTGTGTGAAGCAGGACACTTCCTCTGACTCCAGTAGCCTTCCTTTTACCAGGCGAGGCCCCGTGGCCCTTCCTGAGCTGGGCTTTCAAACACAAACACGTCCATATGGTCACAGACACACGTGCATACAAGCATGCACGCACACTTGAGAAGGGACACACAG
>JAVQIZ010145827.1:0-19073 GCA_036023535.2 Galaxias brevipinnis | reverse complement strand
TTGTTTGAAATATTTGTGTGTGTGTGTGTGTGTGTGTGTGTGTGTGTGTGTGTGTGTGTGTGTGTGTGTGTGTGCGTCTGTGTTCTGAAAGTAGGGGATGGCAATACCTTTCTCCTCTTGGTTGAGCATTTCAAAGCTGTCCGTCGACTAAAGTCACTTTCTTTCACACCCAGTCCCCCAGACACAAACACCTAATTAGGCTACTTTAATGAGCCAGACTGGCACAACACCCACAGCTCCGTTTCATTTGTCACGCTCCTCAAACCACAATGCTTCATGGCAAACTGCCCACTTGTCTGCTACCTCTGACCTCCCCCTAGCACCTGTCACCTTTTCTGACCCTAACATGGTGTACGGCACAAAAAGGTGCTGTTTCTCCAGGGTTCCATGCTTGGCTGCAGGTTGAGGTAGCAGTGGGCACATTGTCTACTGCTGTTTGGCTCTGTAAGAGAGAAGGAGAGAGGGGGCCAGCCGTAAGCCAGTTGACTCTGAAAGCAGCATTAGCAGATTAAGGGGAGATTTTGACCAAACCACCAACCACTGACTTCCCACGTGGAGCAGGAACCAAGAGAGCTTAGGGTTAGAGTAGAGTATGTAGGGGGGTGGTGTGTGGGGCACCAAGAGAGCTTAGGGTTAGAGTATCTCACATTTTCTGCATTACACTGTGGGTTAGGGTTAGAGTAGAGTATTTCACATGTTCTGCATTACACTGTGGGTGGACTGTATTCTCTGTTTTCTTTCATGCATTCACATATGCTTTACCTGTTACCACTCTACTACCAAACGTTTGCTTTTTATTGTATAGCTTTCAAAGTATGAGCTGCTCCTTTTTGGTGTGTGTGCGTGTTAGGATGACTTCTGCTTTGACCTCTGAACCTTGTGAGACCAGCACCACAGAAAGTCTTGTGTATGTTGATTACTGTCATTTTTCATTAATGCTCTACCTTTCTAGAGAGTCAGGGTCAAGAGGTCATTTTACCCTGGGTGGCAAGGCAAGATGTAAACCAGATGTTATTTGTACCGTACTATAAGTCCAAGGTGCAGAGACATGATCACGCTCTGTTCCTACTTTGCTAACCCAACTAGCACGATCTGAGCTCAGATATAATACATCTCTGTGTTAACCCTTTAATGGTGGTATGCTTATACCTTGGCTTGCACATTGAACTCCAATACAAATATCATCAAATGAGTTAGTGTGTGTGTATGCTTCATGCCTGTGACAGCCAATGTAGGTAAAGATGGGGCCGTGGTACTTGATCAGTTATCAGTACATTGACGTAGCCTCGGCTGCTGTTCCAGAGTTACATAACTTAACCCATTCAGGGTTTCCACTACATATCACCTCATGTCCCTCCTAACTCCCTTTGTGCAGATGACACATTATCATATTACAATGGCACCTGGATTTCTTAATGAAATAATTTTAGATTTGGTATGACATCATGGAGTTGCAAAATATGTGAATATATCTATCCACAGGCCCTCCTGAAATCATAGACATGTAACCGATATGTACTGTTTGTACTGAACAATTCCTATCTAAGCAGCTTAGTCTGCATTTCGGGTCAGAAATCTTAAAGGGGCTGTACTGCTTTGAAGTTTACCACCCTTGTAAATAACACTCTAAGCATCCTTAAGCTTTACCATTTGTTATAATATTTGTATATCAATTATTATTGATAATGAATAACATTTTCTATTACAATGCACTGAATTAAATAACTGTGACAATCCCGGTCAAACAAAGTCAAATTAAATTAGCTAAATACAAATGTACGGTTTGAGCAAAACAAGAGCTTACTCTCTACACTTGATTGTATTCCCAGCTGAAGAATAAATTCATGAAGAAGATTCCTCGTGATGCAGAAGCCTCAAACGTCTTAATTGGAGAAGTGGACTTTTTGGAAAAGCCCTTTGTTTCCTTCGTACGATTGTCCCAAGCCACCACTTTGGGAGGCCTGACCGAGGTCCCTGTGCCTACAAGGTGGGTCTGTCAGACCCTTGTGTCTGCGGGCGTGTGTGTGTGTGTGTGTGTGTGTGTGCGTGTGTGTGTGTGTCTGCGTGTGTGTGTGTGTGTGCGTGTGTGTGTGGGTGTGTGCGTGTGTGTGCATATGTGATGGTGTGTGATCTGTCCACCATTTTGTTTCCTGGCAGGTTTCTGTTTGTCTTGCTAGGTCCCCACGGTAAAGCCAAGTCTTACAACGAGATTGGTCGAGCCATTGCTACGCTAATGGTGGATGATGTAAGTACCATCAGAGGATGCTCCACATCAGTACCATCACACAGGCCCCCAGCCTCTATCATTTCTGCCTGAAAATGGATCAACCTTCTCTCTCCACCCTCTCCCAGTTGTTCAGTGACGTGGCATACAAGGCGCGGGACCGCGATGATCTTATTGCAGGAATAGATGAATTTCTTGACGAGGTCATAGTGCTCCCTCCAGGAGAATGGGACCCGAAGATTCGCATCGAGCCTCCCAAGAAAATCCCCTCTGCGGATATGAGGTGGAAATTCCAATTCAAACCAATCAAACCTAACTGATCAAACAAACGCCCAGTGCAGTGTTTGGTACTTTGGTATTAACAGGTTTTAGGTGTTGGATTTCCTATAATGCATCTCTATGTTTCCTGACTCTCTCTCTCTCCTGCAGGAAGTCAGTGCTGAACCTAAATGAGCTGGGTCCAATGAATGGCTCGGCAGGAGGCGCACCAGGAGGGGAGGACGAGGAGATGCCCACCCCTCATGAACTGGGAGAGGAGCTGTCCTTTACTGGGAGGTATCGAGGGACGGGGAGTTAGGGGTTTGGTCCCATGATACAGAAGTCTTTGATCTCTCGCCCTTTTCATCATGATTATACAAGCAGTGCTGTTAGGATTTTCAAGGTGCTGAAACGAGTATGGTAGTATTAGGACGCAGATATATTTTTCTTTGCTCTTTAAGAACAGTGTCAAGCCTAAGCTAGTAATTGTTCCCATCTGCTGTGCTGAGCTTTGAATGATCTGCATCTGGATCAGTGTGTGGCTAACAGCAGTCATCAAATACTGTATGTACCTAATCCGTCAAACACACCACAAACATGGAACACAACGCTCAAGTCTCTCTTCATTGGCAGAACACTTTGAACTGTTGATGCATAATGTATATTTCAGAAATCACCAGATAGATATTGAGTGCACCTATGACAAGCAAGTTTAATGTATGAGCCAAGTTATGACAGCAGCCCGTTCAAAATTACAGTACTAATAGCCTACGATCAACCAAAATGTTTGTTTGCAGAGTCCACCAATCTTAATTTAGAGCTCCGACATTCTGAGAATCAGACCAAAATCAATCTTACCTAGTCATGTCCAAATATACTTTTTCAATTCAAACATCACCACACTGTCTGAATTTGGGCCATTTTCTGAAATTAAGTTGACACACAGAGTTTGTTATGGTGGCAAGGGCCTTTGTTGGAGTTCCCTGGTTGTAGGAGATAGCACATACTAGACATAACATAGATCACATAATGCAAAGTAGGAAGTGGAATATAATCCCCAAGTTAGAGTATACCCAACAAAAGGTAGAGGCTTGGCTAGTAGCAGCATGAACATCTATTGCATCCTTAAGCTACTGTATTTGTGCACGTGAAAAGCTATTAGTGTTTGTTCTGACGTCATGTTTAAATGTGTTTCTTCAAGTTGAGCTGACTGTGTGTTCTGTGTTGGCAGGTTTTGTGGTGGATTGTGGTTGGACATCAAGAGGAAGGCGCCATGGGTGTGTAGCGATATCTATGACGGCATCCATATCCAGTCAATCTCAGCTGTGCTTTTCATCTACCTAGGATGCATCACCAACGCCATCACCTTTGGAGGACTGTTAGGAGATGCCACTGACAACTACCAGGTAGCAGACCAATGTAGAACCCAATCAGTTACTAGATGGAACACAATCCACCAATCATTATTACAGCCCTAGAGCTACATTTGCTATGTTTAAAGGATTCAGTTAGAACATTATACAGTAACAATCTATTATCTAAAAAAAATACTTTGCCGTGGTTATTCAATGTATAACTGTTTGTGAAAAAAACAAATGATTGCAATATAACACTCTGTGTGTGTGTGTGTGTGTGTGTGTGTGTGTGGGGTGTGTGTGTGTGTGTGTGTGTGTGTGTGTGTCTCAGGGTGTGATGGAGAGTTTCCTCGGCACAGCTTTGGCTGGGACAGTGTTCTGTCTGTTTGGTGGCCAGCCTCTCATCATTCTCAGTTCAACCGGACCCATTCTCATCTTTGAGAAGCTACTTTTTGAGTTTAGCAAGTAAGCTGCACACACACATTAACTTGGCATAGGTCAAGACCCATTTCGTAAAGTGTAACTTCCTCGTATTTTTTTCTGGGTTTTCCACACGTCCGTTTTCCCCCCTGCAGAAATAACAGCATAGACTACATGGAGCTGCGGCTGTGGATCGGGATCCACTCGTGTATCCAGTGTCTAGTCTTGGTGGTGACGGATGCCAGCTACATCATCAAGTACATCACCCGCTTCACCGAGGAAGGCTTCTCCAGCCTCATCTCCTTCATCTTCATCTCTGACGCCATCAAGAAGATGGTGGGCCAATGACACACTCACAAACACGCGCTTGTTCCACACAAACAAACCAAGCCACACACAACACACACAATCCACACAAACACAGGAGCATTACGAGTTTTCCATCTTCATTTGCCTATTCATAACAAACAAACACAAACACACAATTATTAACATCGTTGGTTTGTCTCACAACAGATGGGATCCTTCAAATACTATCCCATCAACCGAGACTTCAAGCCTGATTATGTCACGGCCTACAAGTGTGAATGTATCGCTCCCGATCAAGGTGAGTCCTATTTGAGTCACTACTGACATCTACTGGAATTTAGATAGCATTTGGCACTCACTGCTCAGGGCAAAGAGCACGAGAAAGGCTGTGTTCTTTTAAATGTATTTTCCCCAGAAAGGGATGTAGAGGTCTTTTCTTCTTTGTGTGTGTGTGTTTACTTTACTCTGACTATTGTAACTGATGTATGTGTGTGTTTTAACTTTACTCGGACTACTGCAACTGCTGTGTGTGTGTGTGTGTGTTTGTGTTTACTTTACTCTGACTATTGTAACTGATGTCTGTGTGTGTTTTTACTTTACTCTGACTACAGTAACTGGTGTGTGTGTGTGTGTGTGTGTTTTTTTACTGTACTCTGACTACTGTAACTGATGTGTGTGTGTCTGTGTGTGTTTTTACTGTACTCTGACTACTGTAACTGATGTGTGTCTGTGTGTGTTTTTACTGTACTCTGACTACTGTAACTGATGTGTGTCTGTGTGTGTTTTTACTGTACTCTGACTACTGTAACTGATATGTGTGTGTTTTTACTGTACTCTGACTACTGTAACTGATGTGTGTGTGTGTGTTTTTACTGTACTCTGACTACTGTAACTGATGTGTGTGTGTGTGTGTTTACTTTACTCTGACAACTGAAACTGATGTTTGTGTGTGTGTGTTTACTTTACTCTGACTACTGAAACTGATGTGTGTGTGCTATCTGTTTCTGCCTCTCCCTCTCTGTGGCTGCTCTCTGGCTGAGTGAGTATCAAGTCTTAAGCCCAGCCTGAACTGACATATCTGACACATTATGACGCTGTAAAAGGCCTATCATTTAGTAATGACCTTCTGTTATCAGTCCAATAGTAGTCATGTACATCTAGCATAAGATCATTCTACCTCTTAAGGAGTATGACCTTCTCACCCCCCAAATATGGTATTGCAGTTCACCCAGAATGATTCATTATATCTCCTGCTCCCTTGTTTCCTTCTCTAACAGTGGCTGCGCTGGGCCTGAATGTTTCAGCCCCTCTGACAGACGATAACATGACTCTATTGGTAAGTGAATGGGGAAGATGTAGAATCCATCTTGATATCGTCTCAACCTTAATGCTCAACAGGTTTTGTTCCTTTACTCGTATTGGCACAATTCTGTATTTTTCTTTTGTTATCGCCTCTCTTTCTTTTTCTTTTCTTGTCTTTCCACTGCCTCTGTCCCGTACTCCGTTTCTCTTTCTGCCTCTGGGTAGTATAACCTAACAGGGCTGGACTGGAGCCAGCTGAGTAAAAAGGAGTGTGTCAAATATGGCGGCGCCCTGGTCGGCAACTCCTGTAAATATGTGCCCGACCTGGCTCTCATGTCCTTCATCCTGTTCTTTGGCACCTACTCCATGACCGTGTCCCTCAAGAAGTTCAAGTTCAGCAGATACTTTCCCACCAAGGTACTTTAGAATTGACACCACTCAGCATGGCGCTCCTCAATCCTTTATTGATGTGTAGATAATGGGCTGTGTTGTTGGTATGGTGAAACTCTTAAAATGTTCTTTAAAGGGGTGCTCAATGAGCAGGATTGAATATGAAGCTGTGTCCTTGTTTTCCTTAATCTCCTAACCTCCATTGTTTTACACCTCCTCTCCCAAACCCCCGACCTCCTCCCCCACTACCCTGGTCTCCCTTTTCTTGCTCTCCTTCACATGGAACTACATCCACAAATCCCCCCACCCTTCCTATTTGCCCTCCAGTTCCGATCACTGATGGCGGATTTCTCCATCATCATCTCCATCCTGGTCTTCTGTGGGATAGACTGCCTGTTAGGTTTGGACACACCCAAGCTGCATGTTCCCACCCAGATCAAGGTCCTCTCCTCTTCCAGTCGCTCTCCTCCTCTCCTCCTCTCCTCCTCTCCTTTAACTCACCAGTGTTCTTTGTGCCGTTGCCCTTCATGTCAGTTCTTAATGAATAGGTTCCAGCTCAATGAAGCAGAAGAGTTCATAGGGCAGTCGTTTTTTCCATCTAATTAATTGTTTGTATTTTAAAAATTAAAAATTGTCTTCTACATTTGCTAAAGGTGTAATAAATAACATTATCTATTTACACATTATCTATATCTTCATACTGTTCTCTGATTTTTTTACGCTCTTTTTTTCCACCCTTACGTGTTTCTTTATTTTCCTGTTTTCTGTTTCTTCCTGTCAAACACGGTTTGTCTGTGAAACTGTGGATTTGACCTGTCGTCTCTGGCTCTGCCTGTGTACCTGTCAACCCGTTGACCTTTGTGTTGGCTGTCTTACTGTCTGTCTGCCCTGTGCCTGTCAATACTGTCTGATCCCTGTGGGCCGACCTAGCTGAGGAAGCTGATAAGTGATTTTTCCATCTTCATGTCCATCATGACCTTTGTGGGTTTGGATATGTTAATAGGGTTAAAAACACCTAAGCTAATTGTTCCAACAGAATTCAAGGTATGTAACTCCTACCCAAAGTGAATATGAGCATGTGTCAGTGTGTGTACCTGTCCAAATACAAGCTGCATGGGTCAATTGTGCATGCTGCAGTTGGGATTGTTTGGCTATTCCTAGGCGTACAAATAAACAATGTGTGTGAGTGTAATCTACTTGGTTTTTGCTGTCTGTTTAAAATGTGCATGCCAAGCTTATGTATATGGGTGTGCTTTTGTGTGCATGCGTTGATCCTCCGTTGTGTGCATGCATGTAGCCCACACGTCCAGACCGGGGCTGGCTAGTGATGCCGTTTGGGAAGAACCCTTGGTGGGTGTACCTGGCCAGCTTTGTCCCTGCACTGCTCGTCACCATCCTCATCTTCATGGACCAGCAGATCAGCGCCGTCATTGTCAATCGCAAGGAAAACAAACTGAAGGTATAGGAGAAAACGGTACCCACAACAGATCAAACCTGGAAGTGCCATAAACATGAACTTTCCTATTTAAATAAAACAAAACCTTTTTAAAGGATGAAATGTATTAATAGTCGACATATGTAAGTTGATATATATAATCACACATGAGATACAAATACAAGAAGAAGTTGTTACAGGATTGAATACATAAAAAAAGATTCTGAAAATATCCCTGTCTTTCTTTTCCCATTCAGAAAGGCTGTGGGTACCACTTGGACTTGTTTTGGGTGGGTATTCTGATGGCAGCCTGCTCCTTCATGGGTTTGCCCTGGTACGTAGCCGCCACCGTCATCTCCATTGCCCACATTGACTCTCTGAAGATGGAGAGTGAGTCCAGTGCCCCTGGAGAGCAGCCTCAGTTTCTGGGGGTCAGGTACAACATGGCAAAGCATCTATGTGCCAGTGCATAAATGTTTGGCGTGTGTGTGTGTGTGTGTGTGTGTGTGTTTGAGGAGTATCATTGGTGTGTAACATGTATGTAGCCAATGCGAGAAGATAATTCCATATCCATGTCTCGTGTGTGGCTCTCCATTCACAGGGAGCAGAGGCTGACTGGCATCTTGGTGTTTGTTCTCACCGGAGTGTCCATCTTCCTGGCTCCTATTCTCCAGGTGAGCCCTAATGACAGTCATTAGTGCAGCCTGCTAGATTCAAGGTGTTCGTCTGGGTCTCATTGGGATGTGTTGTCTCTCCAGTACATCCCCATGCCTGTGCTCTATGGAGTCTTCCTCTACATGGGCGTTGCCTCCCTCAGTGGCATCCAGGTATAGTGTGTCTGAGAGCCAGGTTTGGTTGTCTCTCCACTGGTATCACCAAACCAAAACCAATTCATGTATGGATGAGTGAAGAATTTAAACACCTGAATGACTTCAAAAGATAAATGATGTATTTAATGTTTGTGTTAAAACCTTTCACAACATAATCCTCCTCCACCATCACTTGATGCAGAATCCTTATAGATTACAGATATGTATGAATGAAAAAGGTGTGTGTGAATATATTAAACCTGTGATGCATATTCAATCCTCCATCCCCTGTTGTAGTTCTGGGAGCGCTCCAAGCTGTATCTGATGCCCGCCAAGCACCAGCCAGACTTCTCTTTCCTGCGTCACGTCCCACTGCGGCGGGTCCACCTCTTTACTCTGGTTCAGATTGTGTGCCTGACAGTCCTCTGGATCCTCAAGTCCACTGTGGCCGCCATCATCTTCCCTGTCATGGTAAGGGCTCTGTGTTTTGTGTTTGTAAAGAACATATAGAGACCGTGACAATGCTAACTGTGTGTGTGTGTGTGTGTGTGTGTGTGTGTGTGGGTGGGTGTGTGTAGATCCTGGGCCTGATGGTGGTGCGGAAGCTGCTAGACTTCATGTTCTCCCAACATGACTTGGCTTGGCTGGACGACATCCTCCCCGAGAAAGACAAGAAAAAGAAGGAAGATGAGAAGAAGAAGAAAGACAAGAAGAAAGACAAGAAGGCAGCTGAGACTGAGAGCGACGAAGAGGTGAGGAACAAGGCACACACAGGGAACAAAACACTTGCCAACTGACAAACGGACTATAGACGACACGGACAACAGTGTGAGTCTCTAGTGCAGGGGTCAATGTGTGTAGTAGTCATGTACGTCACTCCATCTGTTGTGAGTGTGTCAGTCCTGAGTCTGTTAACTCTGGCTAATATGTTTTTCCTTTCTGTCCCACAGTGTTGCTGAAAAGGCACTGTATAACAATTACTACTGTATGTCTGTCTGTCGCTTCAGTTGTATCTGTCACTCTGCTTATATACATCTGTCCTGCCTGTGTGCTTCAATCCCACCTTTCTCCATAATCATTCCATTATTTTGGATGCAGAGATGCAGCATGTGAGTGTAAGTAGACCTGTGTGTATTGACTCTATGTTGATAAGTAAACCCTCTCCCGCATGTTAACTGTCACTCAGCCGAAGAGTCCCCTCCCTCTACCGGTCAAGATCGCTATGAAGACCATAGACCCTCCCCTTGACACAACCCTTGTTTGTGTTGCCAGTCCAACTCGACCCTCAGCTTCTGACTGTGAGTAAAGTGTGCAGTGTGCGTATCCTGTGTTTGATAACAGCAAAACAACGTTTTAAATGATGAAAATAAATGTATGCACGACAGATGGAGTGTAGAATAGACGGGTTGTAGTAGATGTTGCTCCTGATACCTATTTAAGTCCCTGCCAGCTCACTTTTATTACACTATTTTATTATACTATTACATTACCATTGTGCTGCTAGCAGTTAATGGTGGTGTAACTAATGTCTGATCACAATTCAATTTTGTGGTTTCATTGTAAGAAAGAAAAACACTTTGCCCCATTCCCGGTCACCACATGCAATTACTTAAATTATTGAATTAAGTTTACGTTTATTGAATTAAGTTTGGCAACCCATAGCAACTGTGCAAGTAAAAAGGTAGAGCAATCCTTACAACAACAAAAACATACCTTCATGTCTCAGACAAAGCCAGGTATTATTTGAGCTGAAAGAAACAGCAGTATACATATATTGTTCAGTTTGGTGGATATTTAAATCTTAGCAACTGCTCGGGGAATGTCTGCAAAGTGTCTCTGAATTGACATCCGATGTATGAACAGATGTATGTATTAATGAAATACCTGCTGGTGATCTGGGACAGCGTCTAGCCCATACATTTCACCAAGGTTCGAGTTGTAATCTGATCTTTGTGGGGGTCTCTAACATTAGTGGCGGAGATAAATAAATAAAAGCTTAACCAGTGCACTGTATTGGTGACCCCCACAGATGTATGACTTTACTGCTTTCATGGGAGCTCAGACCCCCCCTGGTTCCCATATAACTCAACCCCTGCATTTCACTAGAATACCGCTGTAATGTGTAACACATGGTGAACAGACGATTTTCATGTCATTTGACTTGGCTCTGTATTCACTCCCCTTCTCTGTTTGTACACTTGTTCTGTTACTCTCTCCATCACACAACTCTTCATTAAACTCATTACATTTGCAAGCGTGTATGTGTGTGTATGTTTTTTGTGATTGATCCGTAAGAATAGCTGCTTTGAAATGTGCCTGTCTCTATACGCTCATATATGCTTGTTTGTGTATGTGTTGTGTATGTGTTTGTTCCTTCCTCCACAGGAGAGGAACCCTTACTCCAGCATTTCCCCTGATGGCAGTGACCTCGACCGCAGGTACTGTGTGCTCAAACTGCACGTGCCCTACAGTGATTTGATGCAGCCTCCTGACAGTCACTCTGATTGGGGAGCACACTGCCAACTAGACGACACCTACAACTACTGATACCCACAATGCTGTGTACTGCATATTTACACTTATTCAAACCCATACACATACGCACAACGACGGTAAATATACAAACATGCACAAAAAGAGACCCCTCAGCTCAATGTTATGAGTTATTTTATTTCAGGTTTAAGAATTAATCTGCACATTTTTACATCTTCTAGTTTGTGTGTTGTTGAGATGGATGAGGTTAGGCTTTGTATGATGGTACAAGGGAGGGTACAAGTTAATTGCCCATCATCTATGAATTGTAAATATTAACGCATAACGCAGTATTTAATGTGTATATCCAATCTGAGTATTGATCGCTAGATCATGAATGGATCAGCAATTTAAAAATAGTTTCCCCCCTCGATGCCAGCTGCCTAAATATCTGTATGTATTTTAATCAGCAATGTCTCTGGCAAACTTATCCTAAACAATCATGTTTTCTTTTTGCATTTTGTTCCAAGCCATTTAGATAGTCTCTTGGCATGTGTGAAGACTGTCTCCATAACCTTAAGGCCTAAATAATAGCACATCTCCCCTCACCATGCACCTGAAAGCTATGCAGTCTTGTTTTTGCTTGTTTGACTGTCTCTCTCAATTCCATGTGTTCTTGTTTCCCCTTTTGCTATGATTGTTGTCACAAATAGGACTTGTTTAAGTAACTTAGTAAAGTCCTGACAGTGCTGTTATGTTGGTCTATTGATTTAAGATTACTGAGATATTGGGGCCTCACTTAGTTTTCATGGGCTGAACGCAGCAGTGCGGTCTTCTCTTCTTGCAAGGCTTTTTGTTCTGTGTAAGTATGTTGTTCTGTGGGGGACAGTGGATGTCAGGGTAACAGTAGAAGGCAGCATTTGCATTTGTCCCATATATTTTGGTTTGCATAGTATCTCTTTGTAAATAAAATATTAAGGACTAATCATAATATATCTGAGGACAGGTGTCTGCATTTTTATGTTGCATTGTTGACCGATGTCTGTTCCTGCTTGTTTGTAACAAGAAGCCCACATACCGTTGAAGTTCACATGTAGGTTTAAACAGAACGATTTTGGTTGTTTCTTTTATTACATACCCCACTTTCTTTGACCTTTTAAAAGATATTGTACCAAATGTTTTAGGTTTAGGCCTATAAAGTCGAGAAGTTTTTTGCTGTTATAAAACCAGCATCAGTTCAATAAGATAAACCTTGATATTCTTAAGCCCTTTATACCCTAATGGTCCCATCATATTTTCCCTCTTCACGCATGTTTCCTTTTGTGCTATTGTATTTGTACATAAGCATGTCTGCTTGCATTTATGTTGTCCCTTTTATGTCGCAATATGTGACTTGCACCCAGCACAGTAATCTACATGCCATTTCACAGTGAAACTGAAATGTATCCACTAATCAAAAACAAACTTAGAAAATCTACCTAAAATAATAGCGTCTTCAATCCCACTATTATATACATTTAGATATTACTTTAAATGTTTTGATGTAAATAGATTATTCTTCTTATAATGTAGCATGAAACACACAATGACTTAAAATAAATTAATGTTTGTATTGTAATACAATCTCTATTTGGAAGACAGAGGAATGTGGTTTGGCTCATGATTTATAGTAATAATAATTTAGAAAATTACGTAAATTCTGTTGTTTGTTTTTGTATTGTTTAGTAAAAAAAAAGCTTTCATACAAAATGAATGCAACACAAAGCATCAATATCCCTTGGCCCACAATAGCTCTATTTCTCCCATTCCCTTTCACTAAGATTTTTCTTTTGGATTCGTGCCACATGCTGCTTTAGATATGTTTGAGCTTGTGTGTGTTAGTGAGTGTCTGAGTGAGGTAGAGAGACCTTAGTGTAACCTGGGCTGTCCCACCACTGTTCCTCAGCTTCACTCTGCGCCTGAAGATCTGCCCCCCCTCACCTGCTCACTCCCTGGTGAACCTTATCCCTGGAGACACTCGACCCTCACCACGTGTGTCGCCACGCGTTCCGCTACGCGGCCTACCAGTGCCCCAGGTCAACATCCAGATGGAGACAGAGGAAACTGGGGTCTACTCCACAGTTCCAAGTAGTTACTCTAATGTCAGCTTTTACCCAAGGAATGACCCATACCAGACCGCTAAGACTAACATTCACTCTTACAGAAAAACACATTCCCAGTTGTATGACAGTGAGACAACTCTGTAGATATCAGATATACAGACTCTACCAAGCTGGACCACTTACAGACTATAACTACAAAAAAAACAACAACTCTAAACTCTAGAGTTATCAATTATTGTACATGTATGTACATACGTACATTTTGTGACTCTAATTATGTAATTTACCAGCAACAGTTACATTACAAATCAAGTGTCCTTGTCTCAAAGGAAACGCTGCTTTATATTTTACTATAAAGAGTGGTCGATAGCCATATGCATGGTTTTAAACTTGGTGTCTATTATTAAAACATATTAGAAATGTTAGTTTTGCCCAACCCCTATACCCTCACCTAATTTTGATTTGAAAAAAATAATTTAAAAAGAAACAACCAAAATAAACACTAATAAACACATATTACCATTATTAGTGTGTTTGGTTCAGGGAAAAAAATATTTCTGTACTGTTGATTATTTATTGTTTTTAGCATTTTCTTAAAATCTCGTAAATTATGCCTTTCATTAATCTATATTCTTAATGACTCCTGATATGAGATATTGATTTCAGTTCAGCTCATTTACTGGTTAAAGGATTTATAAATGCTTGTTAAATAATAAAACACTATTGAAAATCTCTAGAATCCAGTATGCCTTTTTCAACTTCTGTGTATAATATAATATGAACGTTATCATCATCATCACTGATAAAGATGGTCTCACACTTCCGGGTATCTGTCTTGCCAGACTGAGACAGCAACCACGTCTGTGTTGTTGTTAGTAAAGATTATAGCTAGCTAGAAGCCAGAAAGCAGCTAACGTTAGCTAATTTAAACCATGGAAGAAATGGCTGTGTTCAACGACAAATTAAGTTCTTTCACCATGACACAGTTAAACGAGTTGCTTGAAGACGACGAAAAACTCAACGGCATTATTAAAGAAATGGATGAGGTGAGTTTCTTGGCATTTGGTTCCGGTGGTGAATGAAATTGTAACGTTAGCTTAACACATTTAGCTAACGTCTTTAGCTAACTCGCTAACCCAATGACGTTAGCTAGATAACGTTACCTTGAGTAGATAGCTAGCTAACGTTATATTTTGAGAAAGGCAATACGATTCTGAGCTAGCTAGTTACTGTACTATTACTGTCACTTAAATGAAACCTAGTAACAGGATCCTAGCAACTTTCCCAGGTACAACAATCTACACTTTTTTAACACAATATTCTGTAAGTTAAGCATTCAAGAGTCTCAATTGAACACTTTACTTTCCATGTTCTTTTAAAGGTTTGTTTCCGTGGCCATTGTTTATGAGCAAACTGCTGTTCAGTTGGTAGAACAATCCTAATTTGTAAACCAGGAAATCATCCATTCACAGAAAAATTACTGGTAATGATTTAGCCAGTCAAGTCGACATTGTAAACAACCTTCGTTACCAGGCATCAATCGAATTAATGAAGCAATCGGACACATAGTTTAACTTCAAAATTAAATGATAAAAGTTCCTTCCAGTCTGTTGAATAAGAGTCAGCAACGACCCCTAATTATATAACTGTCATATCTGGATCAAAACCAGTAGTGTGTTGGTTTTCTAGTAGTCAATGTCCCAGCATTTAGTTGTTTGTTGTAAGGATGTTACAACATTGCAATGCAAAAATGAAATGCAAATGTTTTACCTCATCATAGGGAATGGGATACTACAAACCTTTGACATTGCATGTCGACTGATGTTGGTCCATGTTTGATGCGGGGAGGGATACCGATACAGCATAGTATCGCGATATTGTGCGTGGCAGGTGAATTTTGGCATTGGTGGTTATATTCGATCTACCAACCACATTGGCAGGCAGCCAATGAGGTTTCGTTTCATGCACCAACAACAACAACCACAACAAAAAAATTATATTAAAGCCAGTATAGGCAACTTTTTTGTATTAACGTATTATCAATACCTTTCTACAGTTTGCACATTGTAATATCTATGAGAGAATGAAAAAATCGCTGTTCATATCAGTCTTCTTGAAGTCTCAATATTCAATATAAAAGTTGTCTGCAGCCAGAGTTTTGTTGTGCAGTGACCACGAGAATTCTGCATGTCTTCTTTGCGAGGGTTAGGGAAAATAATTACAGCAAGTAAACTGTAGAGGCAACCAAGACCACCTCTTATAAGACACTACCTACAGCTGCTGGGCCTTTAAATAGTTTTCACACTAGTTAGGGCAAGCCGGCATGTGTTGAGCCAGCAATTGATGTTCACCTGTTGGTGATGATAATTGAACAAATTAGCAATGTCTTGGACATAACGGAGCTCATACTGGGCAAAAGGCTCGAGGGTATCAGGGAGTCTGTTTTAATGTTTACCCAGCACTTATGTAGAGATAAGGAGCACAGGGCCAGCCGTCCAGTTTTAAGTTTCAAAGTTCAACTGCTAAACAACAACAACTAAAGTGCTAGAAAGTCTTGTATCACAAGTAGAGGTGTCTAGATCTCTTGTCCAGATTTTTTAACCCTGGATCCAATCAGCCCCATTGGCACTGGGGTACAGTCGATAATTCTGATAATGGGTAAGAGGTTCCTGCTCTCTCCCTTTTTAAAGAATAGCTGTTGTGTGACTGATCAAGACGGCCAACACTGCGAACAAACATGATTGACAGGTTGTCTTTGAAGAAGGGCAAGCGGGATTGGTCAAAGGATTGGGGTGCAGTGAAACTCCATTATTTATGTGTTAAGCATGTCTTTTGTCATTTAGTTATAAATGTGTTATTTAAAGTTACCAGAGACAGTTTATTGGTAGGAGGTGATTTTGACGACCCCTACTGTTTGCTTAGTGTAAATTTTCCCCCTAACCGTCGCAAAGAAGACATGCAGGATGCTCGTGGTCACTGCCTATCACTGGCATGATCAACGACTACATTCCAAATTTTTGGGCATCTCTTCCTGATTTAGTAACACTTTTCCTTGTGCCATAAAGCAATTTGTCACCGTTTCGGGGGAAATCCTGCACGGTGGCAGACCAAATTAATAAGTGCTAAATATTATGACTTCAAGGGGACTCATCTGAACTGCGTTTTTTTCATTCTCCCATAGACATTACAATGTGCTATCAGGAGAAATGTATTGGTAATCTATAAGAATTGCCTAGTGTACAGTAAAGTACCCAAACCGAAAGATCATGGTAAGGATACCAGGAAGGGATCACAGTTATAGACGGCCGAAATGTATTGTTTAGTTGAACTGATTCAGATAAACTGTTGATCAAACGAACCATCTTTGGTCTATCAACTCTAAAGGTTACTTAATGGAACAGCCTTTTCACTATTGCAGTCAAGAGTGCTCAACAAAACAATGATCCTTTACTGAATCATTAGTACTTTTGGAGTTGGCTCTCTTTATTTTTCTATGAAGGTAAATCTACCAACAGCATCACAACGTTGGCTTGTGAAATGTGCAAGTAATCCAAGTCATTATTCTATCCTTTTTCCTATCTGTAAGATGCGGGAGGTGCAGCAGGTCAAGGATCTGACCCAGGCCAGCAACATGAGTTTAGCTGAACAGAACCTTCTGCTGCAGCCCAGCCTGGACCATCAGAAGAACCAGCTGACCAAGCACTACCGCCAACTACAGGAGCTGTACGACAACTACCAGCTACGCAAGTCCACTCTAGGTACGCGGTCTAGAAAAGCCCAATTGAGCTGAACTACAATCAAAATACCAAGAATATATGTGGTCCTAAAGTAGACCTGCTATGCGTTGCTGGGTGGATTTCACAATGGCAAATAAAGCCTGTCCTACTTCTATATTAAAGATTACATTCAGTTGGAGGTGCTTTCATTTCAGGACTAAACTTAATCTGATTCAGATAACCTTTGTGTTTAGAAATCTTGCCACAGTCTCTTGCTCCTCCTTTAGGATTGCACTCAAACAGGCTAGACTGGTTTGCCTAGTTCTTGGTTGTTTGTACCTGTTGCATTAAATGGCACTTTACATGTGACTAGAGTATTTTGACTACATGGCTACGTATCATAATAGCTCTTTCAAAAGCACACAGGTTGAGTATTAAGTTACCTACTACTCATACCAATATACTATTGATTTTAGGAAAATCCCTGCTAGCTAGTCCCCATGGGCGTCTCAAATCATTCTCGTGCGGTAATTTAACAAATTCAAATTCATAAAAATTTAACAAGTTTTATTAGTATGAGAAGTTTACCATTCAAGTGCTGGCGCATTCATAGCCGTCCAAAGTCATTATCTCTTTAATGCGAAATTACATTAAATGGTTGGTTCATTAATTGACAGTCTGAACTTTTGTCATATACTACTGGATAAAATAAGTATAAGGCTGCTTTTTATGTTTCTGAAAGAAAAAAAGGTTCATTCCAAGATAATAATAAAATAAGCATATATAACTTTTTCCTCTTGTTCCCTCTCGTTTTATTTATTCCGTTCTGTAACTCAGATCACAGCTCAGGGAACAGTTCTCTGGACACATTGCTTGCCCTGCTGCAGGCTGAAGGGGCAAAGATTGAAGAGGAAACTGAGGTGAGGCACACTAGACTATAGAATCATCCACGCGTGAGCCATCAGCTCAACTCTGGCCACCATAAAACATTTTATTGCAACGATCCCTGAACTATGGTGCAAATACACATTAATACAAAAATATGTTTTAATCGTTTTATGTGTATGTTGCTTGTATTATTGTATTATTATTATATACTACGTGTGTTCTTATATTTTATGTTGATGTTTTCCTCTTGACCAGGGTTCCAATGTAAAAGAGATAGTTATCTCAATGGCAATTGCCTGGTTAAATAAATACATTTAAAAAAAAGTGGACATTTTCACAGATATATCTGTGATAGACACATATCACGCATAATACGTTTTTTTTCTTTTGAAAAACGGGTTTAAATAAAAATGAAATTCAAAATGATGAGCAGCACAGTGGCTCGGTGGTTAGCACTGTTGCCTCACAGCAAGAAGGTCCAGGGTTCAATCCCCACCTGACCCAAGGGCCTTTCTGTGTGGAGTTTGCGTGTTCTCCCCGTGCTTGCGTGGGTTTCCTCCCACAGTCCAAAAACATGCAGGTTAATTGGTGACTCTAAAATTATCCGTAGGTGTGAGTGTGCGTTGTTGTCTGTCTCTATGTGTCGGCCCTGTGATAGACTGGCGACCTGTCTAGGGTGTACCCCACCTCTCGCCCTGTGTCGGCTGGGATAGGTGCTTAATAATGATATAACTTTCAGTTTAAGATATGTGTTGAATCTGACGATGAGTCACATAATAATAATATGACTTTCAGGTAACAATATGTGTTGCATCTGACGATGCATCACATAATAACACATTCAATGTTACTACTAGCATTATAGCCTATATATAGCTCTTGTCTTGCGCAGGCTACAATTGAAAGGGGAACTGTCTGGAGTATACGTTGTCTCTGTAAAACAAATTAACACTGTTTTAGATTAATTATGTACATTATTTATGAGAAAGTAAATAAATGCATTACTGCTAAAGGAGTAGCCTACAACGTACCTGACGAGTCATTATTTAGATTCGAAATATATTCTGTGTGCAACTGCGCATGTTCGGTGACCTTGCTAAATTTTAATTTATTTTTTTCTTCTTGTAACCACGCCCAATGGGTCTCACTTAAAACCCGGTAATTCGAAATAGAACAATTAGGAAACACATGTTCCGAAATGTTTGATAAATGGATGCTGTTTATTGCATTATGGGGATTTGTTAGAACATTGGGGGAAGATTAGAGAAGTGTATTTAAAGCCTGACCATGTATGTACAATTCAGTTGGTGTCTGCAGTCCACTCGTTTTTATTCTATGCCGAATAAATCCTACCCTTCTGACCTTTCTACTTTCGACTCCTAGTGTATTTTCA
>JAVQIZ010145826.1:0-10769 GCA_036023535.2 Galaxias brevipinnis | reverse complement strand
GGAGAGGGGAGAGGTGATGTGCAGAAAGCATGCAGCCGGGTTTGACAGAGGTGGCTGTGTTTGGTAGGCGGTGTGCGTGTGTGTTCTTATGGATGTGTTTGTGGAGAGAGTGAGGGAGGGGGAGACGTGCACAGGACGTTTGTCTGAAACAAAGCGCATGTGTGTGTGTGTGTGTGTGTGTGTGTGTGTGTGTGTGTGTGCGCTTGTGGGCTGTTAATTCTGATGGACGATGTCTGAATGTCACTTGATAGCATGGGTTTATCGAGTCAGCGAACTGGTGAGGGGGCAGAGCCGGACGGAAGGAAAGGGGGAAGAAAAAAGAAAGAAAGAAAGACAAGGAGGAGGAACAGAAAGTTATGGCAGTGTATGGGAGAACCCTGAGTGAACCAAGGCTTTAGAGATCTCTCTCTCACACACATTCACAGACGAGGTGACTGGGGTCTGTTCCACTCACTGTTCTTGCTCTGGCTCAGGACTATTGAAGCATTGATCAGTCCACTCCTATTTTCTGCCTAGCCTGCGGAGTTTACAGAAATCCATCCTTTCCTTTCCCCGAAACACACTCTCGAGCCACACCAGCTATCAAACTTCCCCTGCTTATTTGCTATGCAATTAACTGTGTTTGGAGTGTGATGGCATTTGTTGGCTCCCGGAGAGCAATTGGCGTTATTAAAAATGCAGATGTTGAAATTAGTTTTTGTTTTCTTTCCCCCGCTCCTTCATAATCTCTGTCCCTTTTTCTCGTTGTGACTCTCTGTTCTCCTGTTTCACCAACCCCCCCCCCGAATCCTCCATGAATCCTCCCTTCTCACCCTCCTCTTCCTCCTATCTACTCTCCCTCCTCTTCTTCCTCCCTCGACCCCTTCACTCTGCTGCTCTTCTTCCTCCAGTTTGTGGCCCACCCTAACTGCCAGCAGCAGCTGCTGACCATCTGGTATGAGAACCTGTCGGGCCTGAGGCAGCAGTCCATTGGGGTCAAGTGCTGGACGGTGCTGGGGGTCATGGTGGGGCTGCCCTTCCTGGCCGTCGCCTACTGGGTCATGCCCTGCAGCAAGGTAGGAGCCTGTCCGTCCACACTCACACGCATACACACACACAACCACACACACACACACACACCCACACACACACACACACACACACGCACCTACAGTGTGGACACACATAAAGGATATGTATATTAACCTACATACAGGTACACGCACTTGCAGTGTACACACATCTCTAAATACACCATCACACATGCCGAGTACATGAACAAGGTATTAGGCTGCGGTACATTCCATATGAGGAAGGTAAACGGCCCATTCCAGGGATTTCACTGTACCCCTCATTGTCTATTGTACCCCTCATAATGTGTCCCTTATAGCCTAATGTATGGTACTCTCCCACTATGCTGTGTTGTGCATCTTTAGACAAGGGGCGTGGCAGTAGCACGTGACCCAGTATTCAGGGTACTTATGTAAGCTCTCTCACCCTGAAGTAGTGTGCCCTTGAAGACGCCATTGGATTCTCATAAAGAGTCTAAGCACAGTGTTCACATACACGCTGACTAATGCATGTGAGAGCATTCACAGTATAACCACAATAGTCTTTCACACTCTAAGCTCTACCCGAGTGAAAAATGATGATTCCTTTCACACAATACTCTGAACACACAAACCAATAAAAACACACACACACACACACACACACACACACACACTCGCACACACTCGCACACAAAGACACCTGATTGTAATCAGTCCCCATCAGCATCCTCTCCAGGTCCTCAGAGACACCAGGTTGTGATGAGACCCACCGCCTTCTGAACTGTAATCCAACCTTGATTATGACACACACAAACACGCTGGTGTGGGGCTTCAAAAACGAACCGGAAATATATACAGAGAGAGGAGGGTGACAAGATGAAGGAACCGGCGTACCGGAGCAGGAGAAAAGAGGATGGAGAGCTTAAGAAAGAGAGGAGGAGGCTAGAGGAAACTCCAAAGAAGTGTGTGAGAGACTGAGGAGACAGAACGAGTGAAGGGGGAGAAAGAGAGAGAGAGAGAAGGAGCAGGGGAGGATGTGGAGTGTGTGTGTGGAGAGGGGACTGAGAGCAGAGGGTGTCTCCTCCAAGGGGATTTGTATCCAATCAGCACACACTCAGAAGCCCTAATCTCCCAGGGTTAGACAGACACCTGGAAGTGTGCGCATGCGAGTGTGTTGGCGTGTGCCTGTGTGTCTGTGTGTGTGTGTGTGTGTGTGTGTGTGTGTGTGTGTGGGAGAGAGAGAGAATAATTAACATCTTATTTTATGGTAAACCTCCTGACACAGGCTGTCAGCCTCTGACACGGCAGGGCGGGGGGGCACAGACAGAAAGAGACATTCAGAGGGAGCGAGAGAGACAGAGACAGACAGAAAGAGAAATACAAACCGAGAGAGACAGATGAAAAGAGAGGGAGAAAGAGACACGACGCCAGGGAGAGAGAAAGAGAACAACAAACCGAGAGAGATGAAGAGAGAGGGAGAAAGAGACACGACAGAGAGAGAGAAAGACACACATAGCCAGCGACAGGCAGGTAGAGACGCGAGAGAAGGTGGGAGACAGAGAGAGTTGGGCCCAAACAAGGAAATAAGGAGGGAGGGAGGGAGTGAGGGAGGGAGAGAGGGAGGGAGAGGAATATGCTGTGTGGGGGCGCAGCCAGCAGGTCAACGACCCCCATTAGCGATGCTCTAAGGGACTACGACACCACCCTTATGTACAGCAACACCTCAGAGAGCTGTGAAGCTGGTCTAGGGCCAGCTTTGTCATTCACAATCAATCCATTCACACAGAAATGGGGAGCTAATCTCTGATCCTGAAACAGTTCCAATTACACTGCTGTAAATGTCCCCTGGCACCGGATGATAGGTGAGACCAAGGCCTTTGGGAACGTCGCCATGTCTTTGTGGAGTTTGTGATCCTAAGACGCCATTAGCATTGGCGAGGATTACAGACCATTAGGGACGGGATGGCTCAAGTTTCTTCTTGATGAGCAGCTCGGAAGAGTGGGGCTGGTCTGGGATCAGTAAAGAGGGTTCCTTGATCGATTCGTACAGTGCAGTCTGTAAGGTGAAATCACTGTTACCCTGAAGTGGCCTCCTGTCAGAGCTCCTGTACATCACAACACATGGACGACCTCACTGATGTCCTGGGTGTACTCTGAGAATCTGAGGGAGGACACATACCCTGATATTAAGCTCTGTGTATTTGACAACAATGGATCTCATGAATAATCATAAGATGAGAGAGCTTTTGTATTTTCCAATCAAAATGAAGATGAATAGAATGGGTTGAAAAAGTTGTGTGCCCACCTATTATCATACACACTTAATCCATGTTAATGCCATTATGGGGAAGGACAGAGAAAGGCCACCATTGGCATACAGAGGAAGACCTTTTGCCAATTAACCAATATGCCAATTGCAGTTATCGACTGGAGGAAGTAATCTGCTCTGACAAACAGAACAGCTCTTTCTCCTGGGGGGTGTGTTGGCGGGGGGTGGGGGTTCAAATGACTGGCAGCAACGGCTGCCAAACCAAACCCATAAAACTAAAACGAAAGCAAAAAACGAAAGCAAAATCTCCAAATACAAATGAAACAGTATGTAAAACAAATAGTAAATTCACAGAAATTACAATTAAAGGTTTTGCCGAGATATACTGTTATTTTACAGATATTTCTGAAATTGTTATGATCAAACACCTTCAATAAAAAGACGACCCTAAACTCAGCAGAGAAACACTGTTATTGGACAGATATTTCCCAAATTATTACTATCAAACACCTTCCATAAAGTGACTGCACTAAAGGTACAGCAGAGAAAAACTTTAATAATAATATCTGTATTAAATAGTGTTTTATATGCAATTTCAAAACAGCAAACCATTGTGAAAATGGAAATTTTTACAGTGCAGGTCTCTGTACCTCAAAGTCCTGTCTTCACGTTGTTGTCTTCTGTGTGTGTGTGTGTGTGTGTGTGTGTGTGTGTGCGTGCATGTCGATGCATGTGAGCGTACGGGTCACAGAAAAGCCAGCGCTAAACAAGTCACACGTACAGAATACGATTGATCCCCCTCGATGGAGATACGGCACACATATGATATTTCCATGGTGAGCTGATGCGGTTATCCCCTGGCCCTTGAAGCAGGGCTGCTGAGCAGAGGGGCTAACAGGGCCGGGGCCGGCAGCCTGACCCATCCTCCCACAGATTGGGTTACATTAATCGGATCAGGCCGGGGGGGCGGCTGGGAGAGCGCAGCTGTAGGATCTGTGACGGCAGGTCGATGGGAGACGGATGAAATGAAACGGGGATGCACACAATGGATAGCGGATGGGAGCTTTGTCTAATTGATGGGCTCACAAACACTGGGAAAAGAAGTATGATGGATAGACGAGTTAAAACAGCAAACGTGCTTGTACACACACACACACACACACACACACACGCACACATACACACACACACACACACACACACACCGGACACACATTGAGAGCAGAGCAGATGGATGACAAACAGCTCATGAGCTGGTCTTTTTTGCTCCCTTAGGCTTCTTGTAATTTACACTTTCTGAAGTTTTCACATTGGCTTGCACACACACACTAATAACATACACACATACACACACTGACAACCAACACACACACACACACACACACATACACACACTGGCAACACACACATACACAAGCTTCTTTGACCTGCTTCATTTTGGGATGTGGGAGACAGAGGAAGCGGTGGTGTGTGCTTGCATGCTACAAAGTGGCTCTCCAGGGTGACTACATCCCATAATAGAATACAGCTAGGCAGATGGCGGCCCTGGGAAATTCCCTTTTCAGCGCCGACGCTGTCTTAATGTCACTGTGGCTTTGCCTGCGGCGTAATGTACCAGCAGCAACATTAAACCCCAGCCGCCTCAGGTGAACCACTCCATCTGATTCCACTGCCTTTACAGACACACACACACACACACACACACACACACACACACACACACTCAAAACCCTGTAGGTAGGTGTTTAAACACACACAGAGACGGCCCAGTGGAGGAACATAATCTGCTTGATAGTGTTGTGCCGTGCGGGCTGCTAGCCAGGCTGTGTGTTAACCCGGAGATAAGAGCTCCTGTGAAGTGGTGTTTGCGTGCACAGCGGCCGTAGATAAGAGCCAGGCGGGGGGTTGAGTGTGTGTTTGTTCCCACACCTCCATGAACACATACATCCACCGACCTTTGTGTTGAACTGGAGGGCTTGTAAAGGCACCAGTCCAATGGGGTGGTACTGTCCTACCCAGGCTACCACTGCAAGATTGAATTCACTCATTGAATAGGATAATAGTTCATTATGCTGTGTGATTCCAAGGAAGGGAATTGATCTAATGAGAAGAAATAAAAGATTTATTCACCCTGTACAAAATATTCGGTCAGCAAATTGTGGCGTGCTTGTGTGTTGGCACTTTACTTGCAAAAGAATATGAACCTGTTTGTGTGTGTGTGTGTGTGTGTGTGTGTGTGTGTGCACGTTGTCCCGTGCATGTGCAGCTGGGCCAGATCCTGAGGAGCCCCTTCATGAAGTTTGTGGCGCACGCCGTCTCCTTCACCATCTTCCTGGGCCTGCTCATCATCAACGCCTCGGACCGCTTCGAGGGGGTGAAGAACCTGCCCAACGAGACCCTCACCGACCACCCCCGCCAGGTCTTCCGCCTCAAGACCACCCAGTTCTCCTGGACCGAGATGCTCATCATGAAATGGGTTCTGGGTGAGGGCCCTGCTGGATGTGTTCCTGCGTTTTTCTGCGTGTGTGTGTGTGTGTGTGTGTGTGTGTGTGTGTGTATGTGTGTGTGTTTTCCCTGGGTGCGTCAGCTTAGGAGTGTGCTGGCCAAAGCTCCACACCATCTTTCTCCTCCCAGTGACCGCGATTGTAGCAAATCAAATCTTGGAGCCGTGCAGCACAGAGGACCAACGTAGTGGCTTGTGCCTCCGATGAAGGTACACTCTCAGGTTCCTGATCCCAGAGCAGTCAGCAGCGGCTCAGCAGAGCCAGAGAGCTCAGCGTCGCAGCCAGGTCTCTGAGCTGACTCTCACATGCCCCAGTGTTCATCTCCTGTGCCCCTGTAAAATCATTCATTTTTGAACAAGCTCCTTCAATTGGAATTTAATTTAAATCGATAATAACAAGAACATAATGGCTTTTTATTCTAATCCACAATGCCAAAGCAACGCAGTTTAACCCACAATACAAGCTGAGGCGTGCATCTTGCCGTTACACCACAGCGCGCACGTTACTGTCCGTGCATGGCAGTGTGCATGTTGTTGCCGGTGCACCGTGACACGCACGCAGCAATCCATGTGTCGGCGCACGGAACAGGAATCTCAACGGGCTAAGCAAGGAAGGGGAAGTACATATAGCACACATCTCACACACGGCAGTCATTCAAGAAAAAACAAATGTATTTGAGTAATGTGTGCGGGCCTGTGCTCCAGTAGAACTCTACCAACATCCCCGTGACGAGCAAATATAAGGTTACAACAGCCCAGTCACAGCGCGTGTGCAGTAGAGAGGCATGCCTGAAGAAAGAGACAGAGAGAGAGCGAGAACGACAGCCAAACTGTTTCATGAAAAGCAGCATATAAACAGGCAGATAAGAGGAAGCTCCATCAGACATCAGCAGCTGGTGTCTGCGGTCCCATTCCCCGCCTTATACTCTTCATTTTGCTATGTTTCCTGTCTGTGCGTATTTGCACCCTAATGATACCATTTCATTCTCCGCCCGAAGCAATTTCCCTGGAGGGTCTGTGTTGCATGTGTGCTTGTGTGCGACTGCGTGTGCATGTGCACTGCCTGAAGGTTATATAATAGCACCATTGGTATTCTTCAAAGCACCAGTAATTGCTTCAGAAAGATGATACTGATTACCGCGCGCAATAAACCATTTACCGCCTGTTTTGATAAGATACGGGGATATGTTTGTGTAAGAGTAACAGATTGTTGTTTGTTGTTGATGGTCTGTGTGTGGGCTGTCTGTCTCAACAGACAGTATCAGAGTGGGTTTGCACCTGTGTGCTCCTGTCCTTTGGAGAGGTGCTGAAGAGGTACATACGTGTGTTTGTATCATCACACCGTGTGTGTGTGTGTGTGTGTGTGTGTGTGTTTGTGTGTGTGTGTTTGTGTGTGTGTGTGTGTACACTCTCTGTGGTGGCCAGGGATGATCTGGTCGGAGGTAAAGGAGATCTGGAGCGAGGGCCCCAGGGAGTACATCAATCACCTGTGGAACGTGCTGGACTTTGGCATGCTGTCCATCTTTGTGGCCTCCTTCACCGCCCGCTTCATGGCCTTCCTGAAGGCCTCCAAGGCGCAGCTCTACGTGGACCTCCACGTGCCCGAGCAGGACCTCCGCAACGCCTCGCTGCCTGAGGAGGTGGCCTACTTCACCTATGGTGAGTGAGCTGGGGGCCTGGTGCCAAGCCTTAGTGGCTACAACATCAACAGAGCAATGATATGTTCACTTCTAGATTTAATATCTATCGAGGTGGCCTACTTCACCTATGGTGAGTGGGCTGGGGATGCGGTGCCCAGCCTTAGTGGCTGCAACATCATCAGGGCAGAGAGACGTTCGCTAAAGGGATTTGAGATCTGCGGTGGTTTTGCAGCAGGGTGTTATTTGCCTGTTTGGTCAAAGCACCACGTGTGAGGGGAGTGCACACTTGTGGGTAGTGGACGACCACAGAGTCATAGGTGTTTCTGTTTGTCAACATTCACTCAAACAGCAGTTCTCTTCTTCTAGAAACAGGGATTCCCTGTGCTGTGTCCTTATTATGGATCCTCCATCCTTTCCCTGGTACTCCACCTACACGGTGGTGTGCCCTGCTGGTGTGACTCTCTGAGCTCTTTTTAAATTCCCGTCATAAGATGCTCTCATACCTAAAGCGTGGTGAACTGATGTGTGACGCTGTTGTTCTCTGCTGCACTGTTCTCTGCTGCCGTTTATCTTTTGTTTGCTTTGTCTGCTGTTTGTTTTGGGGCCTGATCGCCCTTTGGCCAGGTCGTCATTGTAAATGGTCAACCCGTCTGGTAAATAAAGGGAATAATACCACTGTACTCCGCCCGCCGCTCTCCACTCCCCTTCCCACCGCTAATAGTGGAGCGGCGGCACTGTAGTGGTCCCTGCATAGTGTTCCTCTTCAGGACCCTTATCAGTGCTGTCATCTGGTGGCCTCATGCTGCAATGACACACACACACACACACACATATTAGCAAACTGTGACGTAACGCTCGGCAAAATTCAAGGTATAGAAATCAAAGACGAGACAGGTGGGCGTGTGTGTGGGCCATTTTGGCGTCCTATATTTCACAGTGTGTGTGAGCCTTCAGTGGGATACAAGTGTGGATTTCCTTGCACTTGATTCAACAGCTTCTTGATGATTCTGGTTCATTCTCTGCAGACACAGCCCAGTCCCGCTGGTCAGCCATAGCTGCAGACCGTCTATGAATGGGCTCTGGTGTAGTTAACAACGCTTTCTCCAAACAAGCGTTCATTAGAAATGAGGTCACAACCACAGGGGTCCCTGTCTCAGCAGATAGGAGAATTTTCCCCCTTGTTTCATTTTTGGGGAGATTTCTCTCAAGCATGTTTACTTCTTTGCTCTATCAATCTCTCCCTAACGTAGCTCTCTCTGTCCCTCCCTTTGTACTTCTTTCTCTCCTCGTGTAACCTCTCGTTTAATCTTTTTGTCATTTTGATATCTGCCTCTGCAATGTTCTCCTCGTATAATCGAATTTTTCGGGCATTTTTATCTCCACTTTACTCCCCTCTTCTCCAAATGTTCTCCAAATCTTTTCCACTGCAGTAATAAACGTCTCGGTTTGGAAATGTATTGCAGCGGTTAGAACAAAATCGGCACACACATTGAGACTATAAGCACTCGGAGGCCATCTTGTGTGATGTTATTTAACTCCCCTTTACCAAACGTGTCTTTCTCTCTGGCGTGGTACCTCTCCCTCCCCCACCTGCCTCCTCCCCTTCCTTTTCGGTCACCCTCTGTCCTCTCGTCCCTCTCCTCCCCTGTCCCGTACCTCCGTACCCACCAAGCCAGGAACAAGTGGCGCCCGTCGGACCCCCAGATCATCTCGGAGGGCCTGTACGCCATCGCGGTGGTGCTGAGCTTCTCGCGCATCGCCTACATCCTGCCGGCCAACGAGAGTTTCGGCCCGCTGCAGATCTCCCTGGGCCGCACCGTCAAGGACATCTTCAAGTTCATGGTCATCTTCATCATGGTCTTCGTGGCCTTCATGATCGGCATGTTCAACCTCTACTCCTACTACCTGGGCGCCAAGTACAACCCCGCCTTCACCACGTGAGTGTGTGTCGCGCGCACACACACACACATACACACGCACACACACACGCACTGATGTCATCAGAAAAATAATCATGTCAAAAAGCGTTTCTGTTCCATGAGTGTGTGACGGCGAATAGTAAGGCACCGTAGTTGAAATTAGAGTTCACCAGAAGAGCTAAGGACGTGTGCTGGTTTTCCTTCCCGGCCACAGTCCACCACGCGAGGCCCCGGTGGGCAGTTTGAACAGGGGCCCAAAGCAAGAATTCAAACACTACATTTGGTCAAAGCACCTTAAAGCTGGCGAGGGAAGGAGGATCAATGTCAGAGGAGCTGGACTAGAGCCCAGGCTGAGGAGTTGTGCTTGTACTGTTGCCAGAAGCAGCCTCCGTGGCTCCGCTGTTAAACAGACGGGAATGAAGCCTTTAATTCCACTAGGGAACGCAGAGGTCAGGTACTGCATTTTTTTATAGGCCAACTCATCTCATTGTAGCCGACAGGGGATGAAGCAGGCTTTGCTCCCATCTCTCCTGACAGAGTAAATGTATTACATTGTGTTGGTAGCACATCATCACGGCTCGGCCGGCCAGCGTTCCCGGAAACAATCCCCCCGGAATTGGAAGTCAGATAGCCCTCGTAAATCCCTTGGGAGAGGAGTCGGTGCTTACATCTAGGAGGGGCTTTCAGGAAGGACACGAAATCAACAGCTAAAAGAAAGAGAATTAAGTGGTAAAAGTGAATAGAAATGATAAGTCAAGGCTGGATGAGGTTTATAGTCCAGACGGAGGTGTTTGACGGGAGCAAATAAGTAGGTTTCTAGATGGACCGTGCCGGGGGGTTTAGGACCCAGTTAAAAGATGATGTGGCTGGGCTCTTGATCAACGTGTTCTTGACAAATCCACCTAAGCTCTTGAATTCCATCTCGACTTTTGTTGTGTCACCCAAGACATTGGACAAAGACAGGGGAGAGACAGTGACAGGAGACAGAGACAGGGGAGAGACAGGGGACAGACAGAGAACAGAGACAGGGGAGAGACAGAGAACAGAGACAGGACACAGGGACAGAGGACAGACAGGAGAGAGACAGAGGGAGACATTCGTAGAGTCAGAGGACACAGACAGGGGAGATACAGGGGACAGAGACAAGGGAGAGACAGGGGACAGACAGAAAACAGAGACATGGGGAGACAGAGGACTCAGACAAAGGACACAGACAGGAGACAGACAGGGGACAGACAGGGGAGAGACAAAGAACAGAGACATGGGGAGAGATAGAGAACAGAGACAGGGGAGAGACGGAGGACAGACAGGGGAGATACAGGGGACAGAGACAGGGGAGATACAGGGGACAGAGACAGGGGAGATACAGGGGACAGAGACAGGTTCTTTGTTATTATCATTTATTTT
>JAVQIZ010145791.1:0-11414 GCA_036023535.2 Galaxias brevipinnis | reverse complement strand
CACACACACACACACACACACACACACACACACACACACACACACACACACACACACACACACACACACACACAGAGTCCCCTGACAAAGCCACAAGGAAAGTCAAATTTAACCCATTGAACGCCACAGGCCAGTGGGACCCATCAAGGGCCTTTTGTTCTGAGCACTGTGCCTGCGCCACCGGATAAGAGACAGAGAGAAAAAGCAAGACAGAGCGAGATATAGAAACAGAGAGAGAGAAAGAGAGAGAGAGAGAGCTGCACTCAGACATGGTTGGGTGGGGGGTGGGGTGGGGTGGCACAGAGGGTGTCTCGAGGTGTCTGGGGGGCGTCTTAAAGTAAGCAAGACAAAAAAGGGGAGCAGGAGAGTAGCTCAGGTTCTTGTGTAACAGAACAGTGTCCAGGCGATGAAGCAGCAGAGAGCGATGTCATGGGCTCCGGAGCCGTCCAGGGGAATGGAGACCACAGTGAGCAGCCCGGGATACAACACACCTTTGTGTGTGGGAATGGAGGCAGACCCAAGCAGGCCAGTTATATTGGGTCCTGTACGGGGCTAAGGTGGAGCTGGATCCAACTGCCCCCCCCCCCATTTCAATTTCAAGGCAACGTTGTGCCCCTCTCCGTTCTTTTCTCTTATTTCCCCTCCCCCTCGCTGAATCCCCCCAAAGTGTGTGTTAGTGTTTCTGACCCGTAGGGAGGGCAGAATACCTCTGCAGTCTGCACCTAGAGGCAGCAACACACACACACACACACACACACACACACACAGTGACATAACCAGTCCACTGGCTAGCAGGGATCCTACAGGCCTGTCTAGGGGGGAGGGACCCTCTCAATGTACCTACCAAAGTGGTCAGTCGGTAACTCTCTGACCACTCGTTCCCTTTGTTGGACTTTATCTTTAGCATAACCCCCCCCAATAACTCTCCAATTGAAAGCAGGTAGTGAGTGCTTTAGATGCGGATAATGATTGAATTAAATTAATAGATATCCTGAATCTCCATCAGGAACAGGCAGTGTGACATGATGGTGGAACACACACGCATCATTCATTATTCATAGGAACGGGTTCTTCCTGGGCCCAATCGAAATGCAGCATTCCAAGCAGGAGGCTGTGTTAATGCATCCATTTTGAGGTGTGTGTGTGTGTGGATCTGAGTGTGTCTTTGTCTGGAGCACTGCAGCCCGGGAGGAGGAGGAGGAGGGGGGGGTAATGAATGAATCGGATCAGAGCTCTCCGTGGTCTGTGTGTGTCATTAGCAGCACCTCCCAATCCACCCCACTCCCCACACACACACACACCTCTTCTTCCCTCCCATCAGAGAGACAGAATCCGCGGTACAGGCGAGACATTATTTGGCTGCACTTTGAAAGATTCCGTGCGGCAACATTGATTATAGACAGCACCCCTTCACGAGCCAGCACATGGTGTGCGGACAATACAGCTGCTGTTAAAACAACCCTGTAACAATAACAACACAATTCTTAATGCAGACCGAACCATGGGAGAAACAGAAAACTGAAGTGGTAGCCTTCAGACAAAGAATTCCAGCTAGTTTTTTGATACAAATAGGGAAATATGTGTTGTAGGGCGCTTTGTTGGATTCAAAGTCATCACTTAGGATGCCTAATTAATCTGTGATGGACAACAAAGAGCCCAATACAGAGTCCATTAGGGCCACTTATCAGGATTGGAATTCAGATTGGTGCCCAGCAAAAGGCCAGAGCTACAGTGAGGCCTTGAACAGTTAACAACTCAAAACCCATGGCGACACCCACTGCCTTCTCAACCTTGTGAAGGAGAGATGACCCCGTTTGTACACAGAGAAGACAGTATAGCCTAACTGAAACCATGATGTTACAGGAAGCCCTATTAAAGGAGCTGGTTGATGCTACTCACTTGCATTGCTGTCAGCCAGTGTGTTGAGGTTTCCTGAGATGTCCCGCCTCCTGAAGAGACACACCACTTTCGCCTCCACATTTCCATTGGCCGTCTGAGAGAGGGGACAGCATTGATTGGTTTAAGGACTAACCATGGAACACAGTCGCTATTGCTTATTGGTGACTATTCTGTCACAGTTCTATCTGACTGTGGCCACTAGACCTTGCTACAGACGCACACAGTTACATTTCGTGAAATGTGAATTAGTGGTGAGTGATTTATGAGACTTATTGGGTCTGAAAGAAGATGGGGCTTCGTCATTACCATTGGATTTACCATGATCTAAGGATGAGAGAAAGCAGAAATCACAAACTGAGCCCCCTATCTTTCGGCACATCTAAAGCCTCCCTCGTCCACTCATTACATCCATCCATCCACCCTCTCCTCTTGTCCCCTGAGCACTCAGGAAGATGGGAGTCCTCGGATAACTAAACCACAACCCCTTCAATTTAAGAGTGTTACATAAATGAGCTTAATCCTTTGACTGGGAAACAAGCCTGTGTCATACAGCACTGTTGCTTCCACAACTGGCTTACATAAGGGGCTCTAGGACCAGCATCTTTTCACGACTCACCGAGGCTTACCAACACTGTGCCCAGGGAAGACTAAAGGTAATGGGGTGGAGTGTGTGTGTGTGTGTGTGTGTGTGTGTGTGTGTGTGTGTGTGTGTAAAAACTGCTTGTAACTATGAGATTAGCTAGAAGTGGGCATTACAACTACGAGGTAGGATTTGGTAAAGCACAAAAATGTGAAGACAAAGACGAAAGGTTAGAAAGTTAGAAGACAAAGAGGAAACACAAACCTTGTTGAGCTCTTCTATTCTGCGAATCAGGTAGGGGTTGCTGGAGGAATTCTCAAAGTACACGTAATCTGTGAAAGAGAAAAGCAGGCATAAATAACAATCATATAAATACAGTCATCTTTAGTTTGGCACTGTCAATAGTTTCCAAGAGAACACTTTGAACACGACCTCGTGTTATCATAAATAAACCATAGTCAAGCGGAAAATCTATTGCTAGTCTGTGTGGAGTTTGGGCTCCAGTATAGAACTGTCTACACAGTAATGTAAAGGGAGACCCTTTTATTCGGCCAACCATCCCAGTAAACAGGCAGTAAAAAAAGTTTAAAAACCTGGCCAAAGAGAGAGCCTACGCTCCAAATAGGCAGTGGGTCAACGGAATGAACGACTCTCTCCACAGAAAAGTCTTGCCATAACGTTGTTCTTGACCAGTCTTTGGAAGATTGAGATTGCTCTGCTAGCATCAGTGCCATCAGGTCAATACTTCACACCCCATTCAGCTCCATCACCACAAGGCCAAGCTGCATTGCACTGGCTAAATCCCACAGCACACACCAGCTCGGTGCACACAGCAGGCGCAGGTGTGGGAGCTGCTCTGGAGAGGCTTTATTCATTTTGAACGGTTGTGAAGGTAGACCGAGGGGAAAAATAGATCAATAGAAATGCTGTTGAAGGAGACAGGAGTCATGCTGGATCATTCTCAAACTGAAATCACAACACAGTGAGGGCATGGTGCAAGTTCTGCACCAAATAAGAGAGGCCATAATATAATTATTCCATGAACAACATGTCGTGCACCATGAACATCCAATCTAATGTAGGCTGTAGCCAGCTAAATAGATTCCTGCCGGTCCAAACAAACGTGTGCATACAGCGCGTGTATGACCAATATTATCACCACAGTGCGCGTGTAGAGGACGACCTTGTTGTGGGGTTTTCAGGGGTTGCGCGGAGGTCAAAGTTAAAGGCCACGAGGCCGGCAGGCTAACCCTCAGCCAGATGACGGTCATATGAACGAGAAACTAGCCTTCCTTTCCCCCTTCCACACTCCCACGCTCAGCTGAACACATGACAGAGGCAATAATATCATCATGGCAGAATGTTTCGCAACTACATTCTAGTCATAAACATAACAGGGGGATAAGAAACAAAACAAAGATGAGGAAAAGTGTGCGTTTGGATGTAAACCTCATGAGAACAAAGGCCATGCTAAATCTTTTTCCTGGTAGGCCTATAATAATATTTTTTAAATGCATTCAAAATGTCTGGAACTAGTTTTCCGGGTTGAAAAGCAATAACTCATATTTAGAAAACAAAGACCACATCTATCATGTTCTACTTTCAAATCACCTACAAATTACAGAAAATAAGCAGGCAAAAGCCTATTATCAAGCTTGCCTTGTGTGAGTGACACACATTACTTCAATTCTAACTCTACTCTTGGGTTCGGTTAATTTTGCAGCAGTGGACATGGGCCTTGTCCACATGGACATGTGAAGCGTTCTTACACAAATCGGTGGAATGCCGCAGTCACTAATTCTTCAATTAACCTATGTGTGGACTTCAGAAAGACCAAAGACACACAACTCCATCTATATAAACGGGACCGAGCTTGAGTGTGTCGCCAGCTGTAAGTTTCTGGGTGGCCACATCTCCAAGGACCTCCCCTCAATACTAACACCCTGGTCAACAAGGATCACCACAGCGTCTCTTCTTCATGATGAAGGTCTATATGTCTCCTTAGATTCTGGTGAACTTCCGCTGCACCACGAGAGCATCCATTCCAACTGTATCAAAGTAAGGTACGTCAACGGCTCTTTCTTTGGCCGGAAGGAATTCTCTACCATGGAGACTGTCCATTGTAAGTGGTGCCTGCGGAGGGCCCGCAGCATCGTCAGGGACACCTCTCACCCCTGCCACAGTTTGTTAGCCCTCCTACCCTCCAGGAGGCGCTACAAGAGTCTCCAGTCCGAGACAAGCAGGCTCAGCAACAGCTTCTTACCCATAGCTGTCCCCCTGCACCCCTGTGATATGTACATATACTCTGCACTTTACCATGTATGTGCACTCTGGTATGCCAAGCTACATTTTGTTGTCTTTAGTTTAATGGTTACAGGTCAACAGGGTTTCATAGTATTTTCCTAAAACAAAGCCTTGGTTTTCATTATATGCAGGTGCCATTGTCAGAATCAACATATAAATATACTATTTTAGTTCACAAACTTAAGTGTGGCTGCTGGTGGACCTCGTGGTCTATGTGACATTAACGACCCCTCTGCAAGGAACTGCCCTTTTTGAAAAAAATAGCAACTGGGTCTACCAGCTCCCCTCTGCCTTCCTGCCAGCAGGACAGGTACATGCAAAGTTAACAAATAGGGCTGGGTGATATGGCATATAGCAGATTCTTGCACTGCAGCTAAATGACAACATGTAATTAATTAACAGTGGAAGTACAATGGATGAAAATTATATCTGGATGAATTGAGACATGTTTGGGAAACTTGGAAATAATGTAAAATATATTGTTTGTGAAATTACCCATTACTTTAATCTGCACACCCATTTATTGTTTAACTGCATCTTTCCCAACTTATTTGCTCGTGCAGCAATAGTTGTATATAGAGATTTAACAATATGAAAATGTCATAGTTCGATTAGTGACCACAATTAAAGTTAATTAATTAAAATGTGCTGAAAATTTTCAGAAAATACTGATACACATCCTGAAATCGTATTGAAAAACATGAATAAAATTGGCAGCAATACACACTTTTTGTTTGCATACATATCGAACCGCAACGATTGTATGTCTGTTCTCTCCTTCATAAAGAAATAAGGTGCTGCTGGTCTATCCTGTATGTATGCATCTTTGTTCACTTTTTGAAATTGAAATGTGATTGAAATGTAAAAATGTCAGCATATTTACTTTATTCAGTTTAAGTAGTAGGAAATAACAAATGTATATTAGTGTTATTAATTTATTATTTATGCACTCGCTCACACACACTAGTTCTCAACGGCCGAAAAATTACAGCCGGACCAGAGTGAGCTAAAAGTTAACTTATACCTTCCATTTGCTCTGAAGTTGTGGGTGGTAGTCACGAATATGACACACAAGATTTTAAGTGTTGCCCCATTTCGCAGCGATTTTCTTTCTGATTGTTCTGCAGAAAGGGTTACCATCCTCAATCAAGTTTCAGTCAGACATTTTATAAAACACAAAATACACCAAACAGTCAATATGTTTCTCTTGGTTAAATTAAGGTTTTACTAAAAATAGCTAAATCTATGTTCCTATGCCAGACAGATTAATGGCTCATTTCCACCAAGCACTAGGCAACGGGTCGGGTCGGAGCACAGCAGAACGGTTATTTTTGCATTTCCACGGGCAAAAGTTGTGTATGGTACGGTACGGTAGATAACGGTCCCGTTCCACCCCGCTTTTCGACTACCCTTCTGTTGAGGTTCCTAGCACACAGACCCGGTCCCAAAAGGTGGAGCTAGAAACACAAAAGTCTGTTGATTGGTCAACAGAAATCGTCACTTTGTCTGCATGAAGTAGCCTTTCTCTAACTCAATTGTTTATTTCGGCGTTATTTCGCCTTGCTGTCCTCTGCCTTTCATTAAACAAAGCTTTTACCTTTGTTGTAATTAGCAACGACATACCGAGAAGAACGCAACACATTTGATATCCTCCATTGCGATTGTTATGTTTTTACTCTGTCATGTTGACTATGATGCCACGATAGTTATGTGGCTATAAACCCCGACTACATTTTCGTTTGCGGTGGAAACGCAGTGTAACGGTTCCGATACTTAGCGACCCGACACAACCCGTTACCTAATGTTTGGTGTAAATGAGCCAAAAGTGACTTGGGCTATAAGCTTCGTATGTGTATGCAAACGTTAGTTAGCAACAGTATGGTGATTAAGTACACTGTATATCTGTGCTGCACCTATGATCTGGCGTTTGAACCCTACCTCGCAGCAAAAGTGGTAAAAATCACCTGAGCGTTGTCACTGCCACCCCCATGTTTTAGAAGCACAACAAACCCACGTTGCATGCTGTGCCTGCACGCCTGTGTCTGGTTAACTTTGGTTGATGCAATTTACGCAAGTTTTTTAAACCAGGGTAATCAACTCGCAACGGTTTTAATGATAATTACATTTTGAACGGGTAATACTAACCGTTAGGAGTTTTTACTGTGGTTTACCATGAAACCGTTAGCGGTTACTTACACCTCTAGTTGTATACCTGCTCATTTTAAACTGAACAGAACGAACAGATGTGACTTTACATAGCCTTAGTGATGCAATTTTTGTTGTTTGCATTTATGCATCATGAGTGTGGATTTGCACACTCGACCCAATTTTGCTTGTAACTTGGAGAGGGTGGTATAATGCACATCCGTGTTTTATAGCGTGAAGTGCTACAGCAACACACATATCATGACAATCGAGCTTATTTTATACACAGTAGTCCCAATCAAAACTGTATTTATTTTATATGTATAAGCTGATAACAAATTACATTATTCTGACTTTGTAGGACATTTAGTTAACCTGTTACAACAAACCATGGCATGGCAAAGCTGTCAAGTTGTGCAAGTTGCTGAGCCAATGGCCCAGTATGGCTAAAAAAGAGGCATTGCTGATTGGGTTGTTTTGTTACCTGCATCTGGCCAGACCACCAAACACAGACAGCACCCACCAGCATAGGGCTCCTTGCTGACCTCAGCCCTGTGCAGTAAATCATCCTCTCCATAGGCGAGGAGGAACACAGAGCCCATTTCTTGCTCTCCTTAGCCCAGGGATGAGGCATCTCGTGGGCAGCACGGTGGCTCGGTGGTGTTGCCTCACAGCAAGAAGGTCATGCATGGGTTTAAATCCCACCTGACCCAAGGGGCTTTCTGTGTGGAGTTTGCATGTTCTCCCCGTGTTTGTGTGGGTTTCCTCCAAGTACGCCTGTTTCCTCCCACGATCAAAAAATGCTGCATCCTCCTACCGGTGGCCTGACCAGTCCCTGCCAATTCAACTGGAGTCAGGTCTGTGTGTCCTATGTGTGAGCAAGTCTGTCGCAATATGTTGGGTGCCGTATCACTAAGACTGAGTGTTGTGTTTGATGGCTTTCGGTTCGTTCGTTGTTCGTTCTGTGTAATTAATTGGCAACCAATTTGTGTAAAGCGCTTCGAGTCTGAGAGAAGCGCTGAAACTAAATAAAATTAATTATTATTATGATTATTATTATTATCTAATGAAATTGGTTGAGTTCAGGTTCAACCATCCCATAGATGATAGCAGGGGGATGTTCCTTAACATGTACATGTTGTGATGAAGTGGGGCCCATATGACACACTTTGGGCTTGGGATACAACGAGTAGAGATCAGCACGGTCATCCGCAGTCCTTCAACCTCACCTAACATCCCTCCTTGTCTTGTTTATTCACAGCGTCTCACCATGGGCATCACTGTTTTGTTGCCCGGTGAGACAAATTAGACCATGAAGTTATTCCAACTTGGTGTGATGGGGCTGAGAGGCTGCATTAGTGAGAGAAGCAGAAGAGAGAGAGAGGAACGGTGGTGGTGGTGGTGGTGGTGGGTGGGGGGGGGAAGTGGCTACAGCAGAGCCTGGATCAATGGGCAAGGGAAACACATTGGGTTTCGGCCATTTCAACTACCGTAGCTCATGTTTGCATGACTAGCAAATGCTAAATAGAAACCATCTTGTATGAAGACTCTCTGCAAAAGGTAAATCCACCATGCCACGGGAAAGGTGTAGCAGCAATGCCCTGGCTTTCTTGGTGCTCCAGTGTAAATGGAGAGGAGGTGCAGCACAGGGGGGAGATACTGACCTAACATGCATTCATACCAGGCAGTGACAGTGACTGCAGAACAATATTAGATGACTTCTGGACTACTGTAGTTAGTTGTATGTAATTTTAGCAAATTGTTTACATCGTACTCCTGTCCTACTTTCAATTAGCATAGATTAGATTACATAAACAAAATAGTCTTGTTTAAAATGCAGGCCAATAACAAACCAATCAATTTGCTTAACTGCAGTTAGGTTCACTTTACCTCTAGTTTTCTGATTCAATTGCATGCACTCTGAAAAACTGGATCTCTCTGTAGCCAATTTGACAATTACGATGCCTTTTGCTGTGGTGCTCTTGGGATCACCTTGGTGCAGGCAAGACATCTTATCGCCACCTCTCGTTAAGACAATAAGGCAAACCCATGATTTCCCCATGAGCACATTCTCATAAAAGGGGCCGCATAGCCAATACAAATTGGGACAGGTTCACATAATGTGTCATTTTGTGACAATGGGTGCTCCAAGGCAAACTATAGAGCACTGATAGTGGCCCAGCAGGCCCTTAAGACAGACATCTTAAAATGTACTATCTGTGTGCCACATGCGCAGTCTGAGAAGAACAACTGGAAAGCAGAGGAGGGAGATGGGGCAGGTAGGCAAGAGGGTATTGCATGCAATCAGTTTACAGTATATTAGGGAGGCCAATGCAGGCTTACCATACCAGTGTAAAGCCACTATTAGTAACAAATAGCGACCCAAGCGTCCATTAAATCCAAGTGGCGAGTGGCATGATGAGTGGGCAGATGAGTAACAACTCACTAACTACTGAATTGAGCTAGCCCACAAATATAAGTACGACATCCTCTAGATGGGTACACACATCCCTTAATGCAAAAGTATCAAATGATTCCAGTACATTTCGAATCTTTAGTGGTTGAAGTAAATGTTCTAGTTATTGTCAACAATAAAACATTAATTCTGTACAAAACCTTTCAATGCATAATAACATTTTGCAAGCCTTTACCGAAACTAACACTTGTAATAACAATTGTATGATGCAGAAGAGAAAGTAGTTCCAAGCATTTGACATTGTCAGCCATGGCTTTAACAAGTTTCACAGCATATGGTGAATTAGCAATACCTAGAAAAACATAAAGATAACGTTTAAGATAAGTTGTTAAATTGGAAGTTGGAAACGCACTGTATTTTACAAGTGCACCCTAAACCTCAATATGTGGGACCTCATAAAGAAACAATTACCGGTTTGTGACAGTGTACCAAGTTGATTACAATGGCTGTGTTTCCAACATAGCATCTCAAGGGAAAGCAGGTAAGTAGATAGCTTCTGTCGAGAAAATCACTTACTGCTTAATTTTCATAAGGCATATGGCTACGTGCATAAACAATGGTTTTACTTATGTAACCCATTCAACCAATGCAATTGTTACTGTACACACAACCATTCAATGCACGTTTAGCTGCATTTTATTATGACATTATTAACACATTACGTGCAGATACTCAGGGATAATATGACACATTTGCAAGTTCCATCACCACATTGATGGGAGACATAGCATGCATTGCCACAACACACACTACTACTGCTCTTCTAATAGCTCACCTAGGCTAAAGTTAAGCTAATTGAAACATTAACACCGTGACTTAAAGTTTAAGTAATCAAACTTCTCCGTGATTCAGATGTGGTAGACCAGACGGTTGGTTCGACTATGACCACGGATACCGGTGGGCTTTCGTTCAGCTTAACAACGTCCTTGCATCGTTTCACGTTTAATGGAATGGTGCTTCAATTCAAGTTGTTTAGCCAACCTGACTGAATCATTTAACAGTGAGTAAGTTAACGTTAACTCAATAACCCCGTTGAATTAATGAATGAACAGTGCAAACACACGAATCTACCGTTACGCAGGACCGAGCCACTTTGACAGAACCATGTAAACGTTTACTCCAGGAAATAGTCTTACCCGTCGATTAACTGCCTGGTTGCAATCGCTAGTTCGCTAACGTTAGGCTTGCTATAACAAAAGTTGAGACAGCAAACTGAACCAGCATGCAAAACTAAGGTTACTAATAAAAGCTGGCGTGGTAACGTTAGCTAAACATAGTTTGAGCTGCCCAGGTACCGTTAGCCAACTAGAAAGCTAAAGTTAGCTAGCTTGCTATCGCGGAAATAGACGTCAATTGCTACCAAAGAGTATACCACAGCCAGCTAGTTAGCAAACGTTAAGCTAACGTTCGCTATATAGCGTTAGCTTGTTTCCCAATTCCAGCCGGCCAAAGATCACGTTGGGGGAATCTAGAAAATATATTTAAAAAAATCTTACCTCCAACTCGGTACATGTTGGCCGCCATTCTCTCGTAACCCTTAACAAATACGGTCCCAGGAATTTCCCCGCTTGTGTGGAAAATATCGATCTTAAGCTATTTTATCTTTTTATTTATTGCAGACACCCCTGCCGCGAAACAAAGCCGGGTCCCGGTCCCAGCAGCCAAGCTCTGGCGGGTAAAAGTTTAAAGTTTCCGTTAGAATGTTTCGGAGCAATCCCAAATTGTGTCTTTGTTTCAGTCCTATAAGACCTCCCTCTTCCTCGTCTTCCTCACTCACTCACGCATTCACACTTGCAGGCATGCACACACAGCCCTTGATAGCTAGCCTGTCTTTTACTCCACTCTTCCTCCCATCCTCCGCTCCCAGCTTCATCCTCCTCTTCTTCACCTCCGCTCAATTCACACACTCAACACACACTCACACTGCCCCCCTCGTTAGTAAACGTCATCTTCGGAAACTTTAGTCGTTCAATTCCGGAGCCCCCCCCCCCCACACACACACACACTCAA
>JAVQIZ010145750.1:0-14664 GCA_036023535.2 Galaxias brevipinnis | reverse complement strand
AAAAAAATAACAAATAGCCAATTGGCAAGAACTGACTTTGCTCTGCAGGAGGACACGAAGCTCCACAACCTCGTCAGAGTTCCTTGAACGCTTGAAAGACTGTTCCTCATCCATTTCCTCTGCAGGACGCTTACCTGACAAGTAAACTCAAATTAGGGACCTAACAATACATTGTTAATAATACCTGGGTGCAAATATGTCCATAATTCTAATGGTTTAGTTAAAAGAAGGCCAACTGGTACAGCAATGTATTATAACAACGCGTAATTAAGGTGACTTATCCCAGTTGCCTTCAGTGGAGGTGGTTTTCCCTTGTTATGATTATTTATTCTAGACCATCATCTAACCCTGCAGTTTACAAAAATTAACCAGTAATGTGCAATGCTACATGTTAAAGATGGTAAAACTTACTTTTCTATGGGTTTATGAGGGAATAAATGGACAGAATGAGATTTAAGCAAAGTTTCAGCCTGGTAATGTGTCGTAATAATGTGTTCACTTATTATTTTGGTTGGCTAGACCAGTTCTAATCACAGCTTCAAAGACATTTGATTGCACAGATTTATTATTTCATGTATTTATACAGGGTCAACTGACAGACTACGTCTTTCTTGCAGCAGTGCCCTGTTAAACAAGGCACAAACTAAAAAATTAAACAAAATAAAATAAAAAACACACAGGGAGAGAGGAGAGAAATAACACAACGCAGCCACCTTCACAGACACAGTAAAGACAATTGAGCGAACGTTTAAAGGAATTTGGGGTGGAGGTCCCAGTTGGACAACAAGAGATGGGAGTGTAGGGAGATGAGATGGAGTGTAGAAGGTTGTATTTAGCAGCATTGATGCTGTACTAGGAGAAATGTCAGCAAGATTTAAAGAAAGAAACTGAGACTTTGTTGAGGTCCTGTGTACTCTACATCCAGGGATGGATTGGGAGAAAGTAAAACCCCTACTGGACTTAACAGGGATTGCTTAACAGGGAGTACAAGCAGGTAGAGTTTGAAGTTGCAAAGGACTTTTTGGTTAATGAAATTGCCAAGTCAGATGGGGAAAACTGTACCACACAATATATCTTGCAGACATATGCTGTGCCACTGAAGACAATGCCCACTGTAATGAAATCACTGAGGCTGGGATTGACCTTTGGAGCATCAACAGCATCATGTGAAAATAAATTTTCTACACTAAAACATATTTTTGTGACCATAGGCAGAGTATGCTACATAAAAGCGAAGCTCATTTGGTACAAATTGCAATTGAGAAAGACTTGGCAGCAAAGTTCATTGATGAATGGAAGGAGAAAGAGAGTTAAGGAAATTTAACACAACTTCAAGAAGGCTACAACTCTTTTGAAAGAGGGTAAGAGCTGTTTATGTTGTGCTGACATTATCATGAAAATATACTCTCTGTTGGCTACTTTGAGTAAACTGAAATTATTGTCCTTTATGCAATGTTAGTGAACTTTCCCCTCTCTTAAAGGGTATTTTTCACACCAGAAGATTTCCACAGGATACTAATCTCCATTATGACCGGCCCCACTCATTTCTTGTCATGAGGCTTCTAAACTCTGTCTAAAGCCCCATCTCAGTGCAGCTCATAGCTTGCACATCATCTACCCCAGTATTTGTATTGCTTTGAAAACTTATTAAAATAATAATTATGATGATAATTATGTTATTCATTTGGTCCAGAAAGGTGCATTTCAGTATTTCGGTGGAACGCGCGCACCACCCAGGTATAAGAAACACCCCCCCCCCCACACACACTTCTGAAAAAAAATCCTAGTGGAAACACAGGTTGTTTTGCAGTTACCACTCCAAATACCTTATTTGGTTGTCTGGTTATTTTTCAATTAATGTTTTATAATGCAGCATGAGAAATTAAAGCAAATCCCAAAGTGGCCAATGTGTCCTTATTGTTTAACTGAGACTTAAGTAACAGCCTCTCTGAGTTTACGTTTGTTATATAAAATATAGCCTGTGGAAAGGTCTTATAGGAGGTTTTCCAATATTGTGAAATCACAGAGTAGACCATATGTTTTTAATAACTCTGAAAAAGTGCAGACAACGCTAGTCTGTTGTTACACGGAACTTACACATTTGAACCACAATCGGATAACTAACATACAAATGACATAATATTTGTCACAGTTGGTGGAACATTTTATGATAATATTTCACATGATTTGATTTAATGCTTATGTTGTCAAAAACTCAAAGGGAATTATGGGGCGGGGGTGACATACAAGGGTTTAAAACCTGTCGAATATTTTTTATAAGCCAAAAATTTTCTTTTTGGCAATTGTATCATTACAATTGCCTGCTGAGGCAGGCTCCACAATATTTCAATACCTTCCAAATGCTACAATTTACCATTGGTTTCTGTGTTGCTGAACAAGGCCTCTTCTTGTTGCTCAATTTCTGCCTCCATTGTTAGATATCAGCTGTTGGGGAGGGCTGGGCACCTAGGTACTGAGAGCAGTCAGAAGATGGAAGAGCCAGAAAAAAAAAAAAGTGAGGGAAAGCAAGCACAGGGATTTCAGAAAAAAAAGAAATGCTTCAATGACCCTATTGAGATTAATAATCTTTTTCAACAGAGATCTGGCCAAGACCGGCAGCAGCATACATACATAAACAACACTCAGACAGACAGATGAGTCGTTGGTGAAAGGTTCTTTTAAAACAAGAAAAGCAGAATCTGCATTTTCACTAGACAGCCTGTGTCTACATTTGTCAACTACGATAGGCTGCACTGAATAGCCAATAGGAATTTCCTAGCTATATTTGCCAGGATGGGGAAACTGATTTTGTCTGCTCAGTAATGGAGTGTCGTTTTTGTTTTTAGTTGTGACTGAAGTGCAGCTCACACGTAATTGCCATTTTTAACTAGGATGTTCCTTTAAAAACTGACTATCCTGCTGATAATCAAAACTACAATTTAGCAGAAGTATTGGACGTTGATATGGTAAAATTGTCCAATACCTGATCAGCGTACTGGATCCCTGGATCAGCCCAATATAAATAACACCAAGTAGTATCTGTGCATCTCTAAAATATACTATAGATAGGCGATGCACAACACAAAAATCTAGTGTTTATCATCCAAATAAAATTTAATGTTCTCTAGAGCAAAGAATTCTTGTCCTTTTCATGAATGATTTTATAAATGATTGATTGACGCACCCCCACGTCGTTCGACTCCAACGAGTTAACAGCAGTTGGTACTTTGGCAACAAAGCACACATCACAAAAAGATGCTACTATGTTTTTTTTTTGTATGTAATATGGAATAAATATTATGGTGTGTTTAAATGAACTAGTTAATTTTTGTTATAAAGAGGTTGATATCTATACGAGTAGACACTGAAAGTTCTATAATCGGGTGTTTTGAATAGCCATGTTGCTCAAGGAATCCACAAACATCGATGTACTGTTAAGCCTACCTTTGCTTAAATTGGGAACATGCATTCCATTCAGATATCAAACTGCTACTTTGGGCATCTTGACATAATATTGCAAATAAATCTAGGCTGATTTTAAGTTAATTATTGACATAATTTGAATTAGTCAGTACAATATATTTTGGGGCATAAATTTGACAGATTAGTAGACTAGCCAATTGTGGTTGAAATAATATTTCTCTAACATTAGCTTATTACAACCAAAGGAATTAGCTAAAACATTTTTAGCTTGTCACTAAGTTTACTGAAAATGTGGTCAATTGTTTAATTAGAATTTATTAGATAATTGTATAGACAGGGGGTGACTTTCTTTAGATTGTTTCACACCATCTTCAGATTACTTTTGGTGTGCGGTGGTAACCTTCTGGGTTTCCATCGCAATTAACTAGTCCAAAACATTTTAAACAAAATGACAAGAAACCAATTAAGACACTTTACATGAACAGTCTAATTTTGCTATCTCAAATGAGCCCAGTGCATATCAGCATTTTTACTGCAGGGCTGCCAATGTCTCAGAAAGCCTGTGTGCGTGAAACAAGTACAGTTGTGTACGCGCGCACAGCGGCAATTTATTTTGGAGCTCAGGGTTGTCATCGCACGCGACAGACGTTTAGTCATATTTCTTCAAGTATAAAATCTAATATTTACAGCCGTTTCATAAGTTCTAATCAGGGCTGCCAACTTCTCAGAAAGCCTGAGCGTGCGAGACGAGCACAGTTGTGTGCGTGCGCTCTGCGCGGCGGCAATTTGTTTTGGAGCTTGGAGTCATCACCGGGAAGACAGTGTAGCTTGGTGGGTGTGCAACCTCCTACATAGGCTGAGTTTTGTTATTATGTTTGTAATATTATTATGTTAGTAATCACATGAATTTCCGTAGTGTATAATAATGTTTTTGTTGAGAAGATAACGCTTTTTTCCAGCTAGCACAAACACTATTTGGTACATTCGTAACAAGTAGATACAGACTTTGCATAACTTTATAGAACAGTGACCAGTTTTACCTGTACCACATGCTAGCAGTCAGTCATTTATTTTTTGGGGAACCAATCATGTTTCAAAGACCAACTGATTTTTTCCTTGACAGTCTGAATTATGTTCAAATCATCTGGTTTGTGTAGTCCCAAACGCACCATCTCCAGTTTCTCATTTAGTGGCAAAGGCACACATTTAGGCCTACTAAATGAAGGCTAATGCTCAGCAAATAATCAACAATTGAACTTGCCATGATATAACATATTACGTTAGCTATGGAATGAATCGGGTTTGTAACTAGTGTAATAAAATGGCAGGTCACGTCACCTCAAAGGTATGTTACATTGTTCTTATTTCTCTAAACACCAGTAGGGGCCGACACAATTTTTCCCCACTGCTTCAGATAATTTGCGGTAGGGTTTCTGTGCTCACGGTAGATATCCTAAATACCTGAGCGTATTTTTTCTTGTTCTGATTGTCTGAATTTATTAATATTCTGCGGCCCAGATGGGAAGGTTTGGCCAGCTGCATGTGGCGTACAGGCCACCAGTTGACGAACCCTGTCATACTTATAAGCAGCACCAATAGCACAGACCATTAATAATCACAAATTGCGAAGCACATAAGACAAGTAAAAACACTGGAACTTACCTAAATGTATTTTGAGATTAAAGGCTTGACAATTATGGGCAACTCCAAACTCCTGAGAGACAGAAAAGAGATATTGATTACCTAAATTGAAGGCAGAAAAACAAATGTTTTTATGATCTAAAAAAATATATATGTATGTATGTATATATATATATGTATATAACTCATGGAGATTTCCTAAATATGGAAACAACTGCAACGCTAGAATTTAACAAATCGACATGGTTGACATTGCCTTGAACTGCCCTCGAAAATAATCATTGCAAAAGACCACAGCTGCTATAAAAAAACCTGGAACCCTTCTCACTGATATAATTTGAAATAATTTATATTTACATTTAAATAATTAAACTCAGTGCAAAACCTGTGTTTGGCATACGTTTTTAAATCCAGCACTGGATCAAAAGCAGATAAAAAGCAACAAGTACAGCTTGATAATGTTTAAGTCACACAAGCCTTAGTTGGTGACTAACATAAAAGTCTGGATTGAAAAATGTACCTTTAGAACCCCATAATTTTACTTGGGTCAGAATTTGGAATGTCAAAGGAGGAAGACAGCGCACAATTGCCATTGGTGAGAAACAGTGTGCATTCAGGCAACCCTCCAACTGAGCAAATTATACCTGTATTTTTGACGGTCTGACTAATCCTAGCGCTGACCAGAATTCTAACAATAGCGAACACTGATACAATAAACCGCATAAAGTGATATTATGGTAGACTGGGAGAATGCAGATACGCAAAGACTGATTAATGGGGAAATCACAGCTATTGTGGTAAATATATGAATACCCTGCTGATAGATCCTGTTTCCCATATATTATACTTCAAAATCCGCCAGCCTTGAAAAGTCAGAAATGTGAGATAAGCGTAATTTGGGGACCCCAATATGAAAAAGTAAACAAATACATCTCGAGACTCACAATTGTTTTAATCTGCAAATCTTGAAAAAAGCTCATGCTGAAGATGGGCAACGTTTTTGCTGACAAAACTTGTCCTGTTCGCCAATCACAAGTCACCATTCATTCATTATGCAAGCAACAGTGTTCCATCTTTTTGTAAGCTTCTGAAAGTAAGCTAGGGCTATGTTCAGAACCACCTACTTAAACACTATACACTGCACATATCCAGGGCTGGGGGGGGGGGTGTTTCAAAATGTATTCCGTTACAGATTACTAATTATCTCCTTCAATTTGTAATTTGTAATATAATGCAGTGGATTACAAAATCTCAGTAACGTAATCAAAATAACTTCCAGTAGTCCCAGAGCCATAACGTCAGTAATATTATACAAGTGGAATTCGGAATTGTAATAACATGACGATTTCACTGAAAGGTAACAAGTTTGCACCCCTGATAGCCAATTAGCCGGTAGCTAGCAGCAGACTAGACACAAGTGATAGATTAGTTTAGGGTTGGTGCTAGGTTGAATAAACCGGAGGGATGCAGTAGGCACAATAGCTGATGTCCCGCGAAACAACCAGGAGAGCTCAAGTCTGAGTCTGTATGTGTAAGTCTGAGTCTGTATGTGTATGTCAAAGTCCGACACAGAAAGCAGGGGGCAGAAACAGCACAAGCATAAATGGCACCAAAACGCAGTAGACACTGCATAGTTTTTGCACACAATTTTGGTACAAACATTTACTCGCCAGTGTGGCGGATAGCCTTCCGAGATGTATTCGCCAAACATAAAATCTACATGCATTTAGCGCTTGGCGGGTATTAATTTCGGACACTGCCAGTGACAGATGACGATAATAATAATAATAATAATAACAACAATTGCATTTAATATAGCGCTTTTCTAGACACCAATAGCGCTTTACACTATCAGGGTGGGAGGGGGGGGGGGGTCACCCACCTGGGTGATGAAACGGCAGCTATTTTGTGCCAGACTTGCTCACCACAGAGTTTTTGACTGAGAGCCAAAAGGGGCAGGAGAGGGGATTAACTAGCCAATTCAGAGCCGAGGGATGATTAGGTGGCCAGGATTGATACAGGGCCAGAGTGGTAATTTAGCCAACACACCGGGATTGCACCTTTGAGAAGTGCCATGGGATCTTCATTGACCACAAGACACCCGTTCAACGTCCCATCCGAAAGATGCACTGCGTACAGCACAGTGTCCCTGTCAATGTCCTGGGGCATTGGGCTCCCACAGACCAGAGGGTACAGTGACCCCTACTTGCAAACCAACGCCACTTCCAGCAGCAACTGGTCTCCCATTCAAGGCCTACCCAGGAACAACCCAGCTTCAGAGGCAAGCCAGAGGTGGAATACACAATCGTCTACTCGTGGAAGTGGATATGAATCAGGCTTTGTGACTATTTACTTTCTTGAAGTCTGTGCAGAACCGAAACGTTGTATCGGTCTTCGGTGCTAACAGGCAGGGGGAACTCCAAGGACTGGAGCTTTGGGTGGCTAAACTATTCACTAATAAATAGGACAGGAGGTTTATGCTTTTTAAAGGCCACTGTTGGCTGCACAGAAGTATCAACTCGGTAAAATTTTTTATCTTTTATTGACACTAACACCATAATTTAGACAAACTAACAATTAATATTTTTTATTCACAAATGTTTACTAAATAACATAAAATCTGAAGATTTTAATGTCTAAATCACGTTTTTTTAAAAAGGGGGAAACTATTTTGTCCTGCCTACCATTTGTAGCATGAATTTGCCTGAACTGAAGCGGCCATTTGTAACTTGAATTTGCCTGAAAAAATGTAACCGTTTCCACTTCCTGTTTTTTTACAGCTCCATATAATAGCGATTTGTTTACCTATAACATCGACAACATCGACCTATAACATCGCACCACAGTTTTTTGAAGACCTATCCACCAACAATGACTAAAAATGTATTCAAAATAAATAAATCAAATCTAACACAAATTTAGACTTCCCCTTGCTTTGACGCCAATCGCCTTGACGATATGGCAAATCAAACACATATCACTCCAATTAACTAATGTAATTTTAACAAAGTTATGGTTACATTGATCAACAGCTTCATTTAGTCGGCTGCATTATGCAAGAGTTGACTATTTTTTTTAGAAAGTGACAGCCATTAGGTTAGACGAAAGTAACGTACACTAGTGTTGCTATCTACGTAGCACGCTAGCTAGCTAGTTACAATACCTAACGCTAACAACAATGTAACCACCGTGCTAGCAGGGAGATAAAAGTGTAGTTAGGCCTGGGCACACCAGTATGTTTATGACAAACAATTTCTGTAATTGATCATATCTTCAGTTAAAATAAATATACGGAAGCACAAACCGTAACGTGGGGCCTACACTTCGTTTTTCTTCCGCTCCAAGTCTGATTGGTGTGAAAGACAACCACGCCGATTGGTGGAAATTACTTCTTCACCGATTACTTCTCTTCATTTCGGTAGAGTACTAACTAGACGTACCATGGTTCTTCTTTGTTAGGTTTATTAGCGGTTGGCAAACAACATATTGTCGGATTACCGCCGCCAACTGGAATGGAGTGATATTGATCTGGTATGGATATGGATCATATCTTGTCAATCTACGGAAATAGGTTTTGCTAACGCTCACATCCGGAGTTCCTTTGTATAATATTTATCCGATCAAAGTGTATTTTTATCTGTTTGAGATTTTAATGGCTGCAGCCAGGTGAGTTTTCCCCTCAACATTATAATGATAATCTTACAGAAATGTACCTGAACTGTGACAAGACCAACACAGGGACCATCATGAAGAGGAATACAAAAAGTATGACTTGGAAAATTAAATTGATCCAGTAACTGGTTCTGTGATATTAGCAAAAACAAATGACAAATAATCACATGCTCTGGACTGAAGTGGTAAAAAAACAAAAGTTGATGAAAAGACTAAAGCCGTTTGAAATAGTTTGATTCATTTACATGAAATGACTAATGAATCGACTCATTCAAAAGAGTTCAACTGCACATCACCAGTGGTGTGTGTAGGGCCTGGCTATTAGGGCTAGAGCCACGGGTCTGTTTTCTTTAGCCACAGGTCTTTTTTTACTGCCAAATATAAAAATGTTAAAACCTTAATTTAATCAGGAGTGTGACCTCATACAACCGCCCAAGCATTTGTCCTTACTAACACACGCACAGCTGACATGACACACACACAGAGTTGCCGAGTGCCAATGCCTGTGAATGAGCAAATAGCAACAAAGAATAGACACAAACAATTAAAGGTGCAGTATGTAGTTCTAGAGAATTGGGGAAAGAATTGCAAGAATTTGAATCACAACACTCAAAAAAGCCAACCTCCTGTCTTTGGTCCCTCCTATCCCTCTCAAAGGCCCATCCCACACATGCCTGTGGGGGCTCTGACTTATGTTGTGCATATTTTTGGTTCTCGACAACGCATAAAGCGATATTCCGAGATCAGAAACAAATTAATCCCAAATGTCTGATCGTAAATGCTCTAAAACTGAGTGGTTCACACCAAAGCAACGAGCAGAGACACAAATGTCTGTTTCCATAGTAACGACAGTCAGTTAGCTAAAGTTAACAAAAACAATTTCATAATTGGATTCCCGTTAGTATGAGCAAATGTCAATGACAATCGTTTTTATTTAGCTGCGATTGGCACCATAGCAGAGTATATCCAACATATGCATGTAAACAAATAATGCCTTTTTGACAAATCTGGCGTACTTCCTAACCTTTTAAAATTGCACTTGGCGATTTGACATGCAAAGTTTTTTGCGACAACATTCAGCCGCCTTGCAACTAGTTCACACTGCTGATACTTTTGTCTGCGACGTGAATTGTAACAACAAGCTTGTTTGGAGGGTGACGCTGTAAGCAGACCTGTATTTTACCTGGGGGTGTGCACGCGAGGTGATTGACAGGCAGGTAGTCCTTACTCCTTGCAAAAAACTCCAGTGATTGGTGGGGATAGGCGGGCATCCCTAGATTTTTTAAAAGCTGAATAGAGGGCCCTGAGTGCTCACATATAGCGCACCTTCTCTCTGAGCGTTTGGCTTAATGATATCCTCCAGGAGGTATGTAATAAATGTATGAAAACATAACATTTTTTATTTATTGCTAGAAACTGAAACTTACATATTGCACCTTTAAAAAGGAAATGCTAATATATTAGATACGGCTTCCGCATTAGCCAAACATCGAACACATCATAATCATTTTTGAAATTTAACTTTATGAAACTTTTTAATACTCTCTTATAATAGCTAATTAGAGATACAGAAGCACAATATATTAGAGGCTTTCCTTTAATAATTCAGTTTCACACAATTCTAAAAATAAATATAGACCTACTTAACGCTATTCAGACTTTATGAAAACCTTTCAAAAATCAAAGCTGTGCGTTTTGGTAGCGTTCTCATTGGTTCCTGGGTGAAGAAATACCAGTACAGTGTTGAGTTGCGAATTGTTATACAATATTTTAAAAACAAATCTGTCTTTTTGTAGATATGGACATGAGACACGTTTTAAGAAGAGATGGCAGCAATGAAGCACAGGAGCAGAGGCAGAGAACACAGGAGAATGACAGGATGAGCACACAGGAGGAGCAAAGGCAGAGAGGAAAGGAGGAGAGCATGGAGAAGACACAGGAGGAGAACAGGGAGGCAAACAACACAGGAGGAGAACACAGGAGAACAGGCAGACAGGATGAGAACAGGCAGGCCACATAGAAGGAGAACAGTCAGACAACATAGGAGGAGAACACAGGAGAACAGGCAGACAGGAGGAGACCAGGTAGGCCACATAGAAGGAGAACAGTCAGACAACGTAGGAGGAGAACAGGGACAAAAACACAAATTAATGAGGCTTACACAAAAGGTGGAGTTGACAGCATAAACCCAGCATATTTTTTTTCAGTTGAATAATTTTTTTTATGTGTAATACTGTACCTAATATTACATATGTTTTTCACATTAGTTACTTTCTCATGAAATACCACTTTTTTTGCTGGATTTATTTATACACTTGATTTTATTTAATAGTCGAGATACTTCACTATACCATTGGCTAATGAATGAATTAATTTATAAAAGAATTAATTCCTAATAATTTGTGAGCTATTCATCTCTTTAGGGCTCAACCTCGGGTGTTTCAAAGGTCTAGACACGCCCCTGCACATCAGTAGATTGGCCCTACCTTTACGATCCACAATCCAGTTCAGTAGGTGGCGGTAATGCTACAAAATTTGGTTGCAAACAGCCGATTAAAATGATAAGAATAAGAGAAAGATTTGGCGCTGGAGACTGAAGATCCTAAAAACACTACTATCGGAGGTTAGTAAATTAGTGTGTTTTTGTTTACTTGTCGGAGATGGTATTAGTTGCTACTGCTGGGGTTGTAATGAAAACAGATTTGGGTTCTACGCCAGCTATCATTCCCTTTAGTGTGAACAGCTAGATGTGAATTGCCTGGATCTTAGCAAACGTTGTTATATACTACTATACTTTCGCATACACGTGTTCGTATGTTGATGTGTAGTAGCCAGGTCCAGGACAACCCCAATACTACAACTACAATGCTATAGTAGCCACTAGTCAGGGTAAGCGTTTTGACCACACTGTAGTCACAATAGTTGTAGAAGCACAAGTGAAGAAATCTGCGCTGCATAGCGTTTTTAAACTGTTTTGAATGGACACATCACGTTTTTGTTGATCTGACTCTTAAGGGGCCCTAATGTGAGATTTGGAATATTTCTTGTCTTGCGTTGTTTTATCACAAAGGGATTGTACCAACAACATGAAAAAGTTGATCCAAACTTTAAAATCCTTGAATTTTAAGCAGTTTGATCAGAAGAATATGTTTTATATAATGTCAAACGATTGATGAACTGATTTAAACATATATTCTTAAATCACTGACAATGAAATCTTTCCATATTCGTACTGTTAATAATATAGAATATTGTAATTTCAAAACAAGCCTCTGTGGTTGATGCTGGACTCACTGGTAATGCGCTATATTTTTTCAGAGTTTGAGTAAATTGGGAAATGCTAAAGTTACCAATGTTAGTAAGGCATTACTCTTTTAAGGGAGAGTAGTCGGTAAAGTAACTTTTTTAAAGAGGTAACGAGTAACTGTAACTAAATACAAATTTCCAGTAACTAGCACAACACTATAAGTCGGTCATAGGATGTTTTGGATTCTTATGACAGCGGTGGCTAAACGGAAGTAACAACTGTACAATTTTAAATGTTTGACCCTAAAACTGCCACTTTTAGACAAACTGATATTTTTTATTAATTTAATTAATAATAAACGTTTAGTAAACAACAAATCAGAAGATTTGACTGTTTAATTACAAAATAAAAAATAACTTGTAATGGGTTTGACCTTGCTACTCTTATTGAGAAGGGTAGAAGAATAATTGTAGCAAATTGTAGAGTAACATTAGTTCTGAAATATCTCAATTATATCTTCATGTCTATTTGTACTTTGAGTTTATATTTTTCCCCTTCCTACAAACTGATCATGTTGGATAATTATTCATAGATGGGTCTACCAGTTTGGTAAGATTATATTTTTTAAGCCTGGAATCAAATCTAAATATGCAGGTTCGAATTTGGTAGCAGTGGGCAGGATGGACCTCCATACCCAAGCTATGGTGCATACTGCTCAGATGTGGCTCCAGTCTTCTTGGAATGTACAGGTACCTTTTACCTGGCTGGAAGCTTGTGTGGAATGGCTGATGGAGGAGGGACCTGCCCAGCCAAAGCAGGACATTAACCAACAGGTGATGTCAATTGCCTGATTCCTAGTATACTGTTCCAGGATCACTACGTGGACAAATTTTTTTGCTGTCCAGTTAAATGTTACTGTACAAATACTATTTTTAAGAGAAATGGTTAAACACATGGGTTAAACACATAATTCCTACCATAATAGTTGTTGACAGGTGGGGGCAGGGCCAGTTTGGACTGCAGGGGCCCCCAGCCTCGTGGGGGCTCCAGGGGTATTCTTTATGGCCCTGTAACCTATGAGAAAGCCCTCTCAACCTGCCTGTTTCACCATGCTGACTGTGTGTTGAAGCCCCCAAAAAAAAGCGGAATTTTTGCGTTCTTTCAATGATCTACAATACCAGTTGACGCTTTCTAAAAGCAAATGTGTGAATGTGTGAGAAATAGGAGGTCTGTCGTGAAAGCGTGTCAAGAGGGTTGTTTGCGTGACTTGGCAGCTCCGTCTGATTTTAATGATGCTGCAAGATAAATGCTTTTATTACATTTCCACTTTTTTAACAGTTATGTGACATGGTCTTACACACAAAAGTAACACCTACAAAACATCATTGCAGGTGTTGGACCAGTGGCTCCTGACAGACCTCCGTGACCTGGCCTATCCTGTTCTCCCTGAAGGTTTACAAGGGGTTCAAAAGGTTAAGCTGAGTGGGAGCTTCTGTGTTCAAGTTGACTCAGTGCTTGACATTAGCCAGGGGGCTTATGGCCAGCTGCAACATTTTCGGGGTACTGACTCCACCAATGAAGAGGTGTCGGCTGTTACACAAAACACTTCCAGACCAAGGGATTCCAAGACCAGTCGCATGCTCCTTCTTCAGGTTAGAACGATTTAATAACCTAGACTTAAGATGTATGCATGATATACATGAGTAGCCTAAAGTTACTGTGAGTCAAAAACTCAATTTAGGCAAATGTATTTTGCCATGTAAACGATTTGGTAACTGTCAGTTTAGCCAGCTACCTCTTTTGAATTTAAACAAGAAATGTCATCGTACTGTCACGACGCCTTGAATTTTGCTATTCTTCTCTTAATCATAATCAGATAATCTCTATTTCGCATCACCCATGGGCTGTTGATTAGTCCAGCCATATAATTTCCAGTTTGTTTAAGGACATAACCAGACCTACAGATTCCTCATCCTTGAGCTAGCAAGGCCCTGCTGTTCTCACCTGACTACTACATAACTTGATTCACGCCAGACATAGTTTTTAGCAGGTGAGAATTGCTCGCTGCACCACCCTGCTGTGAAAGATGGCTGTCTGCGGAGACAGTCACAGGGAATGAAATTAGTGGAGACTGAATAGGGATGGATGATGTAAATACTATAAAACTGTAAAATGTCATTGCTCACAGCACTGTTGTGACATATTTCTATCTAGATGGGCAAAGTCAGTGGTTTGCAGAGCCATGGCTGGACATTGAGAGTTACGCTTTAGAATTTCTACCATTATTAACATTGACAAAGCTTAGCTAAAAGCATATGTTTTGTCACTACCATAAAACTGTAAATTGTCATTGCTGAGAGCACTGATGTGACATATCGCTAACATGTCATCCCAGTTGTCTGTCTTGACTCATAGCAATGTCCCATGAAGTGCCAAATTATTGCCAATTATTGGCCAATTGAAATGGTGATTAAGATGGATGGAAAAACTCCTTGGGATATGGATAGATTATATAGGCAAGATTTACAGGGCAATGGGAACAGGGTCAAGAAGACAAGCAGTTTTAGATGCCAGGATAAATTATGACACATGCGCGGATTCACCAAGGGTAAATGAGGAGAAATGATTATCAGAGCTAGGTCTTAGAAAGTGACCCGCACCAGGGGAGACTTGTGCTGTGC
>JAVQIZ010145701.1:0-12771 GCA_036023535.2 Galaxias brevipinnis | reverse complement strand
TTGCTGTGAGTCCCCCCCGCCCCCCCCCCCCCCACACACACACACACACACACATACACACCCATCCACACACTCTCACACATTTCATTACGGTAACAAATGTGAATTTTTGTTCCCATGTGCAAAACGGCTTATAAACTCAGATTATACCATGGTCATGAGTTGATTCCGTTTGTGATTGAGTGTGTTAATGCCCTCAGATCATCATTGCCACGGTGATATCCTGGCAGGTCAACCTGCAGGATAAATATGGAGTTCAGGTAGTGGGAGAGATCCCCTCAGGGTAAGCACGGTAACCTTCCAAACTTACGTGCTGCTGACGGTTTCCGCTTTTTTTATATTTGTATCTCTCAAACCGTTTACCCATCTGAATCTCCTGCAGTCTACAGGTCCCTGTCCTCCCAGCAGCATCTCTGTTTGGCCAGGTGATTGGAGATGCTTTTGCTCTGTCAGTCGTTGGATATGGCATCGCCATCTCTCTTGGCCGAATCTTTGCTCTTAAGTATGGCTACAAGGTGGATTCCAACCAGGTGAGAAATCATGAACTCATAAAATCTTTATTGTGAGCAAATAGATGATTCAATCTTATTTCCTATTTTCTCAACTCTTTTTTGCTGACTGAAATGGCATGATCCTGGTTCAGGAGCTGATAGCCCTGGGACTTAGCAATTCCATTGGAGGGATATTCCAGTGCTTTGCTATCAGTTGTTCCATGTCTCGCACTATGGTCCAGGAGAGCACTGGAGGCAAATCTCAGGTACTCACACAAACACTGGGGAAAATATGACCCTTTGTATTAATTATTTTGGCACAGAACTCGACTTTCCAAGCACTCTCTCTGCTTCTCTTTTTTATATATCATACTACACATGTCATCTACATAAACATCACAGTCTGACACCATTGTAATAAGTGGCCTCATTATAATCCAACACAAATCACACCCACACTGTACACACACATACACACACACACACACACACACACACACACACACACACACACACACACACACACACACACGCACACACACACACACACACACACACACACACCGTTTGAAAGGCCAAAACGATTTAGTATGACATTTTGTTTCACCAACTAGGACCCATTATCTACAATACTATTTACACAAAGACCTCAGAGGAAAGTCTAAGGAAGGACAGTTTTGATCAGCCTCTTTTTTCAATCATCTGTCAATTTTTTTTGTCTCTTTTTCCTAGGTGGCAAGTGCTATATCAGCAATGGTGATTCTTGTCATTCTTTTGTGGATTGGAGCTCTCTTTGAAGAGCTGCCCAAGGTACTTACTATACATGAAATAGTTTCTATGTTCCTGTGTATAAAAATGTATACAAGTGTATGTGCATTTACATCAATTGCATAGGCACATTTGAAAAGCTGCCCAAGGTACTTACTACACATTTAATTGTTTCTATGTTCCTGTGTTTAAAATGTATGCCAGCGTATGTGCAATTACATCAATACGTTTATTTGCGAGTCAAGACATGTAGAGCTAACATGCTATTCAGTGGCTCTTTCTACAGTCAGTCCATCCAGGTGGTGTTGGTTAGTGATGATCTCTGTAGGTGTTTGTGAGTCATAATGAATCCATACATTTCTGTCTAGGCAGTGTTGGCAGCCATCATCTATGTCAATCTCCAAGGAATGATGAAACAGTTCATGGACATTTCTACACTGTGGAAGAGCAACAAAGTGGACATGGTAACAAACTATAATTAAGTAGCTAATTAAGACATACAAAGAAAGAAAAAGAGCATAAAGATGTGTTGGACAGAGTGAAAAAAGAGAAGAAGTAAAAGGTTATCATGATTATTCCATCTCTATACACTATACGTAACTGTGGTCATCTACTGTACACAGCTGGTGTGGGTGGCCACTCTGATCCTCACTCTGCTGTTCAACCCTGACCTTGGATTGGCTGCCTCCATTGCCTTCTCCATGCTTACTGTTATCTTCAGGACACAGCTGTAAGGCTCTCTCTATCTGTCTCTATTTCTTCCTTTCTCTCTCTCTCTCTCTCTCTCTCTCTCTCTCTCTCTCTCTGTCTGTCTGTCTGTCTGTCTGTCTGTCTGTCTGTCAGTCACTCTTCCTCCCCCCCCCCTCTCGCACACACACACACACACACACACACACACACACGCTTTAGTTATCAAATGTCACAACCAAGACACAAACTAAAACACCATTACTACAGTTCTTTTTTGTGTTTGTGTGTACCACAGGCCAAAGTACTCCTTACTTGGGCAACTTCCTGAAACAGATCTTTACAGACCAATTGAGGAGTACAATCAAGTATGTTTCTCAACTAAAAACAAAAGTTCCTGAAGTGGTAGTCTCACTGAAATGGCATGATACATTCATAAACTACTCCAAAATCTGGAATTAGTCCCAAACTATATCTAGAGATAATTCACTTAAGAAAAACACTATTTTGATGACTTATTTTACATTAGCTCCATTGTCTACAATGGAATAAATAAAAAATAGAAAAAAAAAATTCTATTCTTTCTAAAGAATTTGTGTTCATTTCCCCTGGTATTATAATAGGAAAGAGATGTGTCTTACTTAAGTTTGTCACTCAGGTAAAGAAGATTCCAGGCCTGGTGATCTTTCGCTCTTCTGCCACTCTTTACTTTGCAAACGCTGAGATGTACCAAGATGCCCTGACAGAAAAGGTGACAACACACACACGTAAACACACACACAAAACTCTTAGCTTCTGCATACGTTTGCAAGACAATTTGGACAAAACGACTTGCCTTAGACTAATTTAGCGAGTGTATATAGTTTTCTGTTATTACTCAAAATAAGAAAAAACTGACTTGGTGAACAAATATTTATGAAACAACCAAGGACATTTTCCACAGAGAGCTGTTTGAACAAAACACATGGTAATATAACCACATTTTTCAAAATGTTTTGCTGGATGACAAACGTTATTTCATTAGTATTGAACGTTCTCCCCTACACGCAGACATGAAATTTGTGACATGTTGATTGACCAATTTGGCTTCCACTTAACGCAAAAATTAAGTTGTTAAAATGTCACCCGTTCTTCCTCTTTTCCTCTTTCCCTTTATCATGTTGTCATAGTCCATGGTAAATGAGGGAAAGATGAAAGTGTGATGGAAAAATATAAAGGCACATCACGTTGATTCGTGACACGTTCTGGTCTTGCAAAAGTCATGTCATTACATTGTCTGAACCTTATTGCTGAACAGTTTGTCTCCATCTGGCCAGCTTCTGTTTGTGACGTCTTTCGTATGAAAATAGATCCACAGATTAGGGGAGAATAGCAGAGTATAATGGCCTGTCAGATTGGTTTATCCAAGGCCCATAAAAGTAATGTCAGTGCATTGTCTGAGCCCCTGTAATTGTCTCTAAAAATATTTTCAATTTTGTTGTCTGTAAATTGAATATAGTGTTTTACAGAATTGCCTGCCTGGGAATATATGATTTTAATACTGTGGTCTAAATCGAAATTTAAGGACTTACCATGAACTTGTCAGACTTTGCTTTTCCTTTTGTATTGTAGACTGGTCTTGACATCACCAAGATCCTGTCACTGAAGAAGAAGCTTGAAGCTAAGAAATTGAGACATGAGAAGAAAGAAGCTAAGAAGGCCAAGAAGGCAGCTAAGAAAAACCCACAGGATATGGTGAGAGGGAGCACAAAGGACCCACTGGCGATTATCGAGTTTGGTTTTAGTAATAGAGTAGATGTATATATGGTTATACAGCTGAAGGAACCCGTTCGATCAAATGTTTCTGATAAGTTTGCTTCTGAACACTCTTTCTGCTATGTCTAATCCTGGCCACAAGGTGGTGTCAGAGCTAGAGAAGGAGCCTCAACAGGGAATTGCCACCATAGAGGTGGAAGAAGACCACGATCCCTCCGTGCCTCGAGCCATCATCCTGGACCTCAGCCCTGTAAACTTCCTGGACACTGTTGGCGTGAAGACACTGTGTAGTGTAGGTTTACAAAATTATAATTACGTAATTTTTATCATGAATCAGGTCTCTCTCTTGCCCTTCCTTGGCGTATGTTGACAGACAATCAATATTATTTTATTTTAAATTGAGCTCAGGCTAGTTTGTCTTTGTTTACATGTTTTGATTATATTTAATATAATCATATTTTATTGTGTGTCTGTCTGTGTGCGTTGTGCTTTAGATAAAGAAGGACTACGGTGCTGTTGGCATCGAGGTGGTCATGTCGGGCTGTCAGAGTAAGTTAGTTCCACTACTTCGTCATATATTGGGCTTCATATGATTGTCTTAGCAATTTTAAATTTAACGAGAAATCACTTATAAACCTATATACAGTCCCACCAAAATGTTTCAGCCCAAATTAGTTATTTCCCTTTTCCAGGCTCATTTGGTTCTTAATTATCCATTTGATATTTAAAGAGAGGGCATGATTGATAAGCTAACTGAAGCGGGAAGTAACTGAGCAAATTCCATCTAAACCTATCGAAGTTATTTACCTGTTGCAGGTAAACAACGAAAAGCCATGAGTGTAATCTTTTGTGTTTGTGTGTTCTGATGTGACTTTTCCCTCTGAAGGTGTCTGAGCTAACCAGTGTATTGAGGTAGAAAGTCAACTCCAATCTCTATGAACTCTGTTTTATAATTAGGGAGACAAGTCATCAAGGATGATTGGCCAGCAGGCTAACTCACTGTGGCTAATGTTTACACAGAGAGAAATTATGCTGAGGTATAATTACCATGTCTCGTTATTCTTCCACGCCCTATCGCCCCTTGTCCTCTCTCATTCATATACCCCGTTCTTCATGTCGGTTTTCTTTCTTTCTTTTCCTCCATGGATTTCATCTCCCTTTCCCCTCACTTCCTTTATTCTCTCTTTTTCTCTTTAGCTGGCATTGTGGAGAACATGGAGAGTGGGGGCTTTTTTAATGACAAAGTGACTAAAGCTTGTCTCTTTTCAACCATTCATGATGCTGTTCTGTACTGCCAGAATGCCAAGAACCGTATAGACAGTGCAGAAGAGGTAACATACATACCATCAGGCATGCACATGTGTGCACACACCCACAACCACACACACAGACACACATTAATCTACACACATTCCTCTTATCTTCATACATTGCCACAAATATCTCAAAAACATTTGGACTGTTCACATACTTTAGATTTTGATGTCTGGCTCTGTGTTTTATGTGTGTGTTTATGCATTATACTCTGGGAGCTAGCATAGTTTTAGCTCAAAATAGTTATTAAAGCACTTCAAATGGTTTAGAGGAGGTAGCTGTGGGAACAGCAGCACTAATGTAGTGAAAGATTCATCCTGAGAACCTTTCCTAACAAACACTGATTTTGCTTTGCAGGAGATGTCAACAACTCCTCTCTGAGATCAGACAGATGCAGAGCATTGGTAAAATGCAGAGTGTCATGTTGACTGACAAACAGACTGACAGAGAGATGAGGACAGAGACAAATAAACCCAGGTCTCATATGTGTCTTTTCTCTCTTTACATGGGTGTGGACACAGACTTACAAAGTAAAGGGAACACAGATTGGTGCACACTTCATCTGGAAATCCATTAACAAAAAGAGTCTGGGTTTTTGCAGGATTCCCTATTGTATCAGCACATAAAATACATGACACACAACGACGGTATATTTATATTGAATACTGATAATGATTATTTATGTTGACCCATGCCAATAAATGTACCTTGTTCTAAAACATGAGAAATGTGTCTGTCAGCTGCAAAAGAGCAAGGTCAATAGAACTACAGATGTGCCCAATGACCGTACTGACAATTAGTAGGTTACATTCTGTAGGTCTTAAAATTGTTGAACTTGGACATATTGAGTGTAAACAAACTGTAAGATTAAGTCAATTTAAATGTGCAAACCATAACAGAGTATGTAATCTACTACACACACAGAATAATCCGTCTACGCTACAAGCACAAGTACATCAGTAGAAAAAAAAGAGAGCAAGAGGCCGTCCGGGTAAGCCGTCCTGTACTGCCCATTCTATTTCTTAACCATACTATGCTTCAATATTTTACTGATGAAACAATGGGTTCCAACAGTTAGAAGGAGTACTAGCAAACTCCCTAAAGGGGTGCATCAACATGTTCCCCAGTGCTATTGAAAAAAAGAAGGGGGTGGACATATTTAACCAAGGTATTTTTATATTTTGATGATCACATTTCTAGGTTACATCTACCAACTGTTGGGTTGAGCTCTGATGCTCGCTGGTTCGTTTCAGCATACTCGGTTTTGACATATTATACCAGCTGTTTAAATGTGGTTTTACAGCAATGATAATAAATCATTATTTACGAATATTTCCATCCCTATGAGAAAATCTATAACTATCCGCACTGGTCTGCATGCTTTGAGAGCATACTGTGCTCTCCATTATTTTGTGCAAGTACATACCTAAATTACTTTCCACTTGAAGTCATGATTGCACTCAGAATTGTGCATAGTAAGCTATACACGTATCACAAACTAACAATAAAACAAGGCTTGATGAAAATATGCAAATTAGGAATGTGAAACATAACCAATCTATTGTTTGGGTTTACTTGTAAGAGGGGAATAACTGACCCCACAGTTTAAAACTGAAATCTAGGTAACCTCATACGTGTTATCAAATGTTTTCAACATAAAGCAATTCTGACAGCCCCCAGCCTGTTTTTACAGTGCAGCTTGAAACACGTCATAACAGTTTGTAGCCTAGCCTTCGTGAAGCAGTAGTCGACTCAAATCCAATCCACGATATAACCACAACCTGGTCCTAGTACTAGCAAAAACACTGAAATTCCACGAGCTAACTCTTCAGAATCAACATTTCTTGCGGAGTTGTCAGGATTGGAGGATGAGCAAGGGGCTTCAAAACGAAAAAGCGGGACAACCAATAGCCGACGGTGAGGGTTGGACTGTGAAGCTCGCTCAGCCTCTGGGGGAAATTTGTCAGTGGCGTGGGTGTGTGTGTGTTTTGTGTGTGTTTGGGAGTAAGTGGGGGGGGAGAGAGAGAGAGAGAGAGAGAGAGCGAGAGCGAGAGCGAGAGAGGTGTTCCCCCGAAAGACTCCATCAAGCCAACATTCTTGTCACAACGGGTGGCGGGTGTGGATAGAGCTTGCTGATCAGCATTTAACAGTGGGACCGGGACCGGGGTTTGCGCGTGTCATATCGAGAAGTAGCCCACAACTGCGGAAACTTTACAGACATTAGGACAGGTTTGTAAACTTTCTTCCTTGTATAATTGCTATTGCTTGTGGATAGCCCACAATACAACGCTAGATGTAAGCGACCAAGGTCAATCAACCAATCAATCGAAAGTAGAAGATACATATTTCTCCTATAGCCCAACAAAATGCATTCAGCAGGTTTATTATATTTAACTGATCACCTGCTAGGTTAGGAAACTAAAACCTACATTATTTCCGATAATAGCTCTAGACAACTTTGTCTTGAAGACATGAAAACTAGACAATTAAATAGGTGTGATTTATAGGTTTCGGCAGCCTTTTGTTGCACGGTCTAGTTTCAGACATTCATTGTGCACTTGACAGCCTAAGTGATGCCTCATACCGAGAAAGAACCTGCTGATTGCAAGCGTAATAGTGTGTGTGTGTGTGTGTGTGTGTGTGTGTTTGACCGCGCGCGTGTGTAAAAGATAATGCATTGTAGCCTATATAGTTATGCGCATACGTGTGCGCGTGTGCACGGACATTCGGGCGCGAGTAAGTCACCCGGGAGAGAAGAGTTGAGCGTAGGCTTATGGTTCCGTGACGTAGCTTGCCTGAATTGAAAACACAACCTAGCTGAGTTATAGCAACGATTAGCAACTAGCTGCGAACGAATGAATGAAAATCAGACACCATGCATATAATAGGCGCCTGCTTGTTTGTCGCGGGATTGTCATATCTATGTAGCGATCTATTATCGGTGCTGCGTGTTTATGTTGCAGACTGGGTCTTCAGCGTCTCCTCCTCTTCCCTCATGCCAGAGCCAGTAGCTCCGCGGCGGACCCCGCAAGGTGTCCCCTACACTGACTTGAAGCACATCGTCAACGCCGACGGTTTGCACTTGTTCTGCCGCTACTGGGAGCCTGTGGGCCTACCAAGGTCAGTGGAAGAAGTCACTCGTGGTACAAAATAGCCACGGTTATCATAACCTCAAGTGACCATTAAACTGCGCGCATTCGCTTCCCCATATTGGTTATTGGCATAGGCCTATCTGCAGTGTTAAAGGATTTAGGCCTATTGTTGTTGGCTGTTTAATCAATTAACAGCCCTTAAAATCTGTTGTTGTATAAAGTTTATTACAAAGCAAGGCTAATGCTTAATGCCTAAAGCTAAACTTTTGGGTTTTCAAAAGTGAATTCTGTATCCCTCCCATAGGACTCTCCCCTTCCTCTGACTTCATTCCTTCTCCTTCACTCACCCCTGAAGTTATCTCTCATAGATGTGGCATCTCTCCCAAATGTTAGCTGGAACATGCGCACGCACACACACTCACATACACACACACACTCAACTGACACAGGCCAATAAAACAACCAGGCCCACATGCTTAACATCTGTAAAAATAATGATCATGCCACCAACATACACAAGTACACTCTTCAGTTTGTGGTATGCCAACAAACATGGTCCATAACTGTTTGACAGAGTGGTTTACTCCATTGCTCTATAAACAAAGCCCTTTTTCTAAGTATTAGCCAGCCTGGCTCTTGCAGACAGGTTGCCCCTGCTTCTTACAGTATAAACAATATAACAGCTTGAATGTGAGGTGTGCATTGCCTATATTGGAAATATTCTCAATGATTTAAATACTTCTCGAGGCCTTTTATGTCTATCGTTTCTGAAAGATGCTCAGACATATTTTGATCATCATTGGGATGCATTTGCTGCCATTTATGGGTAGTCTCCGGAGCACACTTCGAATAACAGTGAAAAAAGTGAATGAAGAAGTGAATGAAACAGTTTATTGCACTATTTTGGCAGAGAGCCAATATTATATAAGCTAATAATAGTGTTGTGTAGCTGATTTGATTATTGCATTAGTTACATAAATAGTGCAGTTGAATTGGAACAGTGTCCGGGGCTATGCATTTTTTCAGCATACTCAGAATAGTAGTAAATCACTTTTGCCAAATGAATGAGAATGTCAGTGTAAATCCAGATTGAGCACCAGTTTTAAAGTAGGTGAAAGGTACCCGAAAGTAAAGCTTACGGATCTTCATAATGATTGACAGGCCTGCGAGAAGATCAGGAGGCTTTGCCCGGGGACACACGCATACACACCAAATAGCAGACACACACACACGTTACACTTTTACAGGCACCAAGTACCAGTGTGGGCTACATATTTCAGGGGGTTATGCCTATATCAATGGTTCTATTGGATGGCGCCAACTGCCAGCATACACATTTATTTCCCAAGCCTGGCTGTTTTCAGTTTCCACTAAATTCGACTCTCATTGACCTTCACTTCCACTTTCAATTCATTTTGGTTCCCCTCTTGGCTTTTTCTGTCTGTCTGTCTGTCTGCCTGCCTGCCCGCCCGTCCGTCCGTCCGTCCGACCGACAGTCTGTCTGTCTGTCTGTCTGTCTGTCTGTATGTCCGTATGTCTGTATGTCTCTCTCTCTGTCTCTCTCTCTATCTGTGGGACATAACCCTGTATGTCTTTTCAATCAGTCTTTGTCACGTTCTCTTTTTGCCAGACTATACCAAAATCCTCACCAAGGAACTCCTTCTCTTAGTACACTACCACTCATAAACACTTGGCCACACATACACCAACAGAGACATAAACAAACACACTGACCCTGCAAGTCTGAGCTGCAAGCTAATCTTATTAGACTGATTAAAATATTGTTCATGTCCCCACTCCCCCTGTATTCAATAGACTAGAAGCCCTGTCTTGATTGAGTTTAATTTAACCTGACAAAGAGCCACAAGTGAAATGCATTTAACTGTTGGCCCAGGAAAATATGGGATTTGGAGAGTTTTGCTGTCTGCATTTTCATTCTGTAATAATAATAAGTTGCCAAGAAGGGTAGTCATACCATGAGCATAACGTCTACAACACACTGTGCAGAGTAGAGCTTAGAAATTAGTTTACTTAAAAGAGAGTGATGGGCCCTTTTGCGCTCAGTTTGTGTGGTTTCTAAAATACTTGAGAAATAACCCTCTCTGAGAATCTTAAACAGGAATTCCTCTCTGAGCTTGGGTTGAGAGTCAGGCATTGTTTGGTTTGAGGTGGCGGGTTTGGCAGGGCTGGTTTTGAGGCGGTTGGTTTGGCAGTGCTTTCTTCGAGGCAGTGTGTTTGACATTGCTTTGTTTTGAGGGCATATGACCTATCATTGGTCTAGCTTGATTTGTCTTGTTTTAAACCATTTCAGTCAGATAAACTCAGTTTTTAAGCATTTATTAAGTATGCATGAGTTTTGGCGTGGTTGGGCCTGCTACATATTGACGCTCCCTGCTGTACATATCCGGGACAACATCCTGAGGCAGGGAGCACACATATATCGATCCCCAACAAGCAGACGCAACCAGCAGACTATGTGAACGCAAAATCATACGTGTTACATGACTAACGTAACTGCACTATCTCCCATGACCACACCACGGCAAATTGGTGTCCTTCTAATCATACTCTGCAGGGATTTATTTATTGCGCTTACACAGGCGCTACCAACTTTGCCTCAGGCACATTTTCACATTTGAACTTTCGTTTAAACACCCTAATTACTGGTGTTAAACGCTTGCCTCGTGCCTATAGCCGCTTGCACTTACACGGGTGCAATTCCTTTAGCCTTTCATGCACTTACACTGGTGCAATTCTTTTACCCAGGTGCACCCTAAAATCCAAAATCAATCAAAATCAAACGTATATCAAATATCATTTACTTGCGGAGCGGGTGCACCCGACCCTCTAGAGAATTATTATATAGTCTCTAGTGTTCGTCAACAACCATACATTTACACAAAGTCAAGAAACCACTGGAATCTTGGGTTCATGGGAAATATTCTTCCTAATGAAAAAACACTACGTGCAGCTGACCGTCCTGCCTCCTGCTTTGAACAGGATTGACCAAAAGATATCCGGAAAGTCACCCCAGGCTCTTGAAGCCATCGGACCTCCCTCGCACGTCTGCAAACGATGAGAATGACTCCCCAGATCTAGATGATCATTCTATCACTTATGTGAAATCAGAACCCTTTAATCTTAATCCCCAAACCTGCTTTGCATTAACATACAAATGACCTACGTATAATTGCATAACATACTGTATATACTGATACATTGACACCACTAGATATTACCAGCCTCTGAAATAACACACAATTTCCCATCGCAATTGCCCAAAGCTAGAGCTACTTCTCTGAATTCAACCAACTTTATATCCACCAATTTTTTATCCATCCAAACTATGCATCCAACTGTGTATCTGATTTATATCCATCTAACTTGTGTCCGACTGTCTATCCCACCATCTATCCAACTGTTTAGCCATCCGACCAACTTGTGTAGCCAACCTGTGTGTCCAAAGTGTTTATCCATCCTAACTTTATGCATCCAACTTTTATCTGCCCTTTAACCACTGCATGCATCCAACTTAATGTATTAATTTTTTTTACATCCAACTTTTTATCAATCCCAATGTTTAATCCAACAATCTCAGTGTTCAACTCCACATGGCCTTTATACCCCCTAGAAGTCCGTCGGTCCTTAATTTTTGCATAACCATAGAAGTCCATCTGTCCATTTCATGGACGTAGTCGTTAATACTCGAATTTGCTGCTCAAGTTTGGATGGTTGTGCTGTACGTATCGTGGGGTAGCCTGCAGTTCTGGGAGGCCTACAGGGGATCTGAATACGTGGAGTACCAAGATCCAACTCCAGTTCTCCCCTCATGGGTGATGACGACGCTTCAGAGGGATTATTCCAGGTCCATTACATGTACCGAAACAGAGAGAGAGAGAGGGCAATTAGAACTGATAAGAGAAATTACAGGGGCAAAACATGTCGTCAGGTAATGACAGCTATTTCGTTAATGTACTGTGGATGGTCTGAAGGGATATTCTGTGGAATCATAATCTGAAGCAGGTTATTGTCAAGTTGGTTATGTAATACGCTTCAAAGGAATTTGCCTGGGTGTCATGGTACACAATGAAAACACAGGACAAGTGTGATTTAAAGAATATGCTTTAAGAGCCCTACAGTGTATATGTCTATGCATGCAATATGCCGTGATAATACTAAATTAAATAAGTAAATAAAATTTAAAAAAAGTAATGAAACTCCGGAAATGCACATTAAAGGGGCCCTATTATGCTTTTTGGGTTTTTCCCTTTCCATTAGTATGTTATATAGCTTTTTGTGCATGTAAAAGGTCTGAAAAGTTACAAAGCCTATAGTCCACACCAAAGGGAGCTTACACTCTCTCACAGAAAAACTGCTCCTGAACTGCTTGAAACGCCTCATTTGTAGTCCGGCGTTTCCTTCCATAACCTATCTACGTCACTAAGTCACCTATGCGAATAATGTTTGGCACGCCCTCAACCAGGGCCCGTCAGAGCGGCGGCCGGGTGGTTTCGCCATGGAGAGGGGGGTGGGGGTGGGGGGTGGGGGGGGGGGGTGTTAAAGAGACAGGAGCTAAAACAGAGCGTTTCAGACAGAGGGTGAATAGAGGTGCTGCAGATCCAGGCAGTTTGGAAAAAATAAATTGTTTATTGAACATTAAAATG
>JAVQIZ010145697.1:0-13346 GCA_036023535.2 Galaxias brevipinnis | reverse complement strand
GCTGGTGTGTGTGTGTGTGTGTGTGTGTGTGTGTGTGTGTGTGTGTGTGTGTGTGTGTGTATGTGAGAGTTTGGGGGAGGCTTTTCTTGGCTGTACAACAAAACAACAGTCCTTTTAATTCTTTGTCTTATTCTTGTTTCATTTGTCTTTCCTGACAGTCACTTACTTTCTACTCTGATTCTCTCCTCTCCTCTCCTCTCCTCTCCTCTCCTCTCCTCTCCTCTCCTCTCCTCTCCTCTCAGCGGTGTGTTAATTGCAGGGTTGAGGCTGCCTGTGGGCTGTATGGGTGTGGGGTGGAGGGCTGCCTGTATACCCTGTCATTTAGCCGCTCGGAGTCTCTCACAGCCACAGGGAATCTGGAGGTGCTCCCTGTGGGCCGTGATGTTGAGTGGCCTGCCTTCGCCCCAGCAGCCTTTAATGACAGCAGCCTTTTACCTCCGCGTTGCCTGCAGAGAGAGAGGGGGGGGGGGGGCTGAAGGGGGATCACTTTTTGGCATTTTGGGGAACGGCTTGCTTTGATAATGTAGGCCTGTTCTGAATGTGTCACCTTTAGAGCCTGTGGCCCGAGGCCTTGGTGTCATAGAACACCTTCCAGGCAGCAAAGGCCAAGCGGAGCTTTAGGATTCAGCATCACCACAGGAAGCGTCAAACAGCTGTTACAGGGAGCGTCTAACAGTCCGTTACAGGAAGTGTCTAACAGCCGTTACAGGAAGCGTCTAACAGCCGATACAGGAAGCGTCTAACAGCCGATACAGGAAGCATCTAACGGTCCATTACAGGAAGCATCTAACAGCCGATACAGGAAGCGTCTAACAGCCGATACAGGAAGCGTCTAACAACCGATACAGGAAGCGTCTAACAGCCGATACAGGAAGCGTCTAACAACCGATTCAGGAAGCGTCTAACAGCCGATATAGGAAGTGTCTAACAGTCTGTTACAGGAAGCGTCTAACAGTCGATACAGGAAGCGTCTAAAAGCCGATACAGGAAGCGTCTATCAGCCGATACAGAAAGCGTCTAACAGTCCGTTACGGGAAGTGTCTAACAGCCGATACAGGAAGCGTCTCACAGCAGTTACAGGAAGCGTCTAACAGCCGTTACAGGAAGCATCTAACAGCCGTTACAGGAAGCGTCTTAACAGCTGTTACAGGAAGCATCTAACAGCCGTTACAGGAAGCGTCTTAACAGCTGTTACAGGAAGTGTCTAACAGCCGTTACAGGAAGCGTCTTAACAGCCGTTACAGGAAGCGTCTAACAGCGGTTACAGGAAGCGTCTAACAGCTGTTACAGGAAGCGTCTAACAGCTGAACAGGAAGCGTCTTAACAGCCGTTACAGGAAGCTTCTTAACAGCTTTATTCATTCTGCAGCTGAACAGGAATGGAACGAAGGTGATCTGTGGTCTCTACGGTTCGGCTGACTGACTGACTAACTCCATTGTTTTTGCACAGTTCTAAGAAAAAGTAAGTAGATTAGGCCAATAATGTATTGTCATTATACGTTTGGATTCTAGAAGCTGAAACCTTTTTATTTATTTTGAACGGCTGAACACTTTATAGGCCTATACATTTATTATTTATTTTGGACACCATTCGAACGTTGTATCTAGGAAGTTTAACGACATTCATCTTATTAGTTTGAATTGATTAAAGATGTCAGTCCGTGTTCAGCCTTTTGTGGAAATATGCTATTTTTAGTTTTACCAAAAAGGAATAACTTTAATTTTAAATACGTTTTAATTATCTAAAACCTGCCTTGAGTGTAATGTGTTACCATATCTCATGCTGACATACATCCCACTGAGAAACAATGGTAAAGTGCGATCGGGTACGGGTCTGTAAATCAAAGAAAGAAATGTTTGTGTGGTTAGCGGGTGGATGATTCATGTGTACGTGAGGATTGGGATGACGTCAGAGCCTATCCACACTCCACTGCTGTCCACCATCACAGCCAGAGACAGAGAAAATAAAAGAAACGTTCTCATCTTCCTCTTCTAAGCTTCCTCTTCTTCATCTTTCTCCTTTAACCCCCTCTTCTTCATCTGTCCTTTTCTTCCACCTCATCATTCCTTTTCTTTCCCCCTTCCACTCTTTCCCGTTCTGTCTCTCTCTGCCTTTCTGCGTCAGTGCGTTCCGTGTGTGTGAGTGACATGGTGACATTATCAGACAGAGCAGACTGAGACAGAGCAGTTAGGCTCAGTGGGGAGAAAGCAGCACAGTAATTACAGAGCACACACACACACACACTGGGAAAACACACATGCACACGCACACACACACATACACACACACTGGGAAAACACACACACGCACACACACACACACACACACACTAACTGGGAAATACACACACACACACACTCACTGGGAAAACACACACGCACAGGCACACACACACACACTAGGAAAACACACACACACACACTCACTGGGAAAGCACACACACACACACACACTCACTGGGAAAACACACACACACGCACACACACTGGGAAACACAGTCCCACCTATTGGAGTAAGTGGCACTGAAAGAAAAGCACAATTTAATTCCACATAAAAGAAAAGACAGGCGAATGGAGGGATGAAAGAATGGAAATAGAGAAGAATAGAGAGACGTTGCTGTCAAACAGGAGAAACATCCTCCAGATATACAAATGCTGATGGACTGGCTAACTTACTGACTGGCTGACTGCCTGACTAGCTAACTTACTGACTGGCTGACTGCCTGACTGGCTAACTTACTGACTGGCTGACTGCCTGATTGGTTGACTGACTGGCTAACTTACTGACTGGCTGGCTGATTAGCTAACTTACTGACTGCCTGATTGGCTGGCTGACTGGCTAACTTACTGACTGGCTAACTTACTGACTGGCTGGCTGCCTGATTGGCTGGCTGACTGGCTAACTTACAGACTGGCTAACTTACTGACTGGCTGACTGCCTGGCTGGCTGACTGACTGACAGACTGACTGGCTGGCTGATTGACTAACAGACTGACTGGCTAGCTGGCTGACTGACTGACTGGCTAATTTACTGGTATACTGGCTGACTGACTTGCTGACTGACTGATTGGCTGACAAACTGGCTGGCTGACTGACTGATTGGCTGACATACTGGCTGGCTGACTGAATGGCTGACATACTGGCTGGCTGACTGACTGGCACACTGACAAACTTACAGACAGACCAACTGACTGACTGACTGTATTACATGTTTTCTATGGTCGATAACACCGCCACCTCAACCATTTTAACAGGACATCTGAGAAGGCAGAAGGATGGATGGATGGATGGATGGGCTAGAAGAGTTGAAAGTCTTTCTAGGCGCCCAATGCCGAGGGAGAAGGTGGATGTCATGGCCTTCAGAATCCCTCTGCTCCACAATGAGATCCACCATAGAAGGCTTTTAATGCAAATACACACATCAGCAACATCCTGTCGTTGAACTAATGCATAGCTTTCCCTGCTACCTGGCTGAAAAAGACATCAGGTTCAAACGAGCCTTTTATTGTCTGAAGGCACAGGTTGACATTTGTTATCTGATTACATAATCTCTTCACAGTGATTTCACTGTCTCCTTTCTATTCTACTATAAAATCAAGAACCGATCCAACAAACATCACCCACTTTAAATAAACATTTCTAGTCACTGTTCTCTTCTAAAAAGATACCCTTATACTGTTGATATGTAGTGGTAGCTAATATGTTCCCTGTGATAGTCTCTAATCCCAAATAATGAGAGATACACCTCAATGCTGTCAAAGAAAATCTGGTGCTAAAAATATATTTTTACCAAAATTGACCCCAAAACAAAATTACCGGGCCTGTTTAACACCATCATGTAGAGAAAGTACATTAGCCCTGTTTAACACCATCATGTAGAGAAAGTACATTAGCCCTGTTTAACACCATCACGTAGAGAAAGTACATTAGTCAAGGCTGTATTCTGGGGTTTCAGCTAGTTATTGTTTCACTATTTAATATGGCTGTTGGAGCGCTTAATTGGATTAGCATCAATGTGGCATTTCAAAGAAAGGTTGAGTCCTTCAATTTGAAATAGAGAATCTTTTTACCATGTGTTTGTTGAGGTCAGACGCAAAACAGTCACGTGGTCCTAATGAAGAGAGAGAAGGACGCAGCTCTTCTAAATAAAGTCTTCAAACTAAATCATCTTTTGATGTAGAGGGTCCTGTGAATGCAGAGAGCAGAATGTTGTTGATGTGTGTATTTGCATTAAAAGCCTTCTCTGGTGGATCTCATTGTGGAGCAGAGGGATTCTGAAGGCCATGGCATCCACCTTCTGCTTCGGCATTGTGCCCCTAGAGAGACTTTATACCATGCGGCGGGGGTAGGGGGGATGGCGGGTGCAGGTGTGTGTGTGTGTGTGGACTGAAGGACACATTCCCTGGCCTTGTGGCTCATTGTTCATGCTCTGATAATGACTTCTTTGACTGACACACACACGCACACACACACACACACGCACACACACACACACACACACACACACACAGCCACCTGATGGACACCAGATTTAAATGAACCAAAATCAGGAAGTCTTTTAGAGGGAACACCTGTTTCCCTAACTGAAGCAGTCATTGAAGTCTTTCAGTTGGTGAGTGAACCTGTTCTTGTGTGCGCCTCCGTGTTAATAAACACATGATTGATTAAACTCAGTCTGTTTGGAGGAGGCCTGGGGCCAGAGAGTACCCAGTTAAAAGTGAGAACATATTATAAATTATCAGCGTATGAAAAACAAACCTAGAATATTTGCATTTTGTAGTTGAAGTTAATCCTAAATGAAACATTGTAGGTTTTAGACTCAGGTCAGCTAGGCTTGTGAGGAAGGAGACTAGGTGCATTAGATATGTATAGCGGGGCGGGACCAGGGGAGGGGCTGGGTCAGCTTTGGTCGATAAGCAATTTCAGCACTCGGGCGGAAGTGATGGGAATATCAGAGACAAAAATACTCAACAGGAGGGTTAGGAGGAGGTGCTAGCAGAGAGACAGGAGGGATAGGAGGAGGTGCTAGCAAAGAGACAGGAGGGTTTGGAGGAGGTGCTAGCAAAGAGACAGAAGGGTTAGGAGGAGGTGCTAGCAGAGAAACAGAAGGGTTAGGAGGAGGTGCTAGCAAAGAGACAGGAGGGTTAGGAGGAGGTGCTAGCAGAGAAACAGAAGGGTTAGGAGGAGGTGCTAGCAGAGAGACAGGAGGGTTAGGAGGAGGTGCTAGCAGAAACGGGTAGGAGGAGGTGCTAGCAGAGAAACAGGAGGGTTAGGAGGAGGTGCTAGCAGAAACAGGGGTAGGAGGAGGTGCTAGCAGAGAAACAGGAGGGTAAGGAGGAGGTGCTAGCAGAGAGACAGGAGGGTTAGGAGGAGGTGCTAGCAGAAACAGGGTTAGGAGGAGGTGCTAGCAGAGAGACAGGAGGGTTAGGAGGAGGTGCTAGCAGAAACAGGGTTAGGAGGAGGTGCTAGCACAGTATGTAGGAAACGTATTACTCAGTGACAGAAAATTAATGCTATGAAAGAAGATATATTCTTGTCCCCATGGCAACACGTTTTATTTTCATGTTTTATGTCTTGTGCCTGCTTTCTTTTTATGAGAAATGTTTCTCCTTTAGAAAGATGAGAGCAGCGGTGTTTGATGAAGCAGACAGCTCCATATATATTCAGCAGGAGAATGGCATCCTGGTGGGGCTCACTCAGCCAGAACAGAGACTAGATTACCACGGCAACTTGTGTCTCCCCAATGAGAGACAAGGAGAAAGACGCAGGAGAGAAGCAGGAGAGAGACAGGAGAAATACAGGAGATAGACAGGAGAGAGACGGGAGAGAGGGAGGAGCCTGACAGAGTGCTGCATAGAAAAGAGAAAGGAAACATTCTGGCTCTATTTGACAGAGATGGGTGCCCTATGGGTGTTATTACTACAGTGATGGGTGCCCTATGGGTGTTATTACTACAGTGATGGGTGCCCTATGGGTGTTATTACTACAGTGATTGGTGCCCTATGGGTGTTATTACTACAGTGATGGGTGCCCTATGGGTGTTATTTTTACAGTGATAGGTCTGCCTAGCAAAATGTTACATTTTAAAGGCTCTATAATGAACAATGCGATGTTACATGTTATCACATGTAGCCCCAGAGACAAAACACGTCAATGATTTCAAACCCCTTGACCAACATATAATCTCAAGAAAAAAAAATACACAAATTACACAACAGAGTAAATAAAATAATAAAACCACCACACACACACTCACGCACTCCCCTGAACGTCATGACTTTATCAGCAGTGCCCCATCTTCCTGTGTAGAGCAAAAGACATTCCCAATCCCACAAATACTTGCAAACATGCCTACATCCACAATCAACATGTAATAAGCATGCTCCACCCTGAGGCGGGCAGCCAATAGCCCCTAAGCAATAGCCAATAGCAACCGGATCTACGGACTCCTGCCCCTGAATAAGGTTTTTACGAGTTTTCCATATCGCTAATTTAGCGACTGCACAAATTAAATTAACCAGGACTAGTGTGTGTGTGTGTGTGTGTGTGAGATGTGAGTGAGGCCTGTGTGTGTGAGAGGTGTGTGTGTAAGATGTCAGGTGTGTGTGAGTTTGAGGTGTGTGTGTGTGTGTGTGAGGGGGTCCACACCACATTCCCCCTGTAGTTTCCTGCCGGCCTGCTGATCCACCAATCAGAGGGCGATGCCTACCAGATGGCTCATCCTTTTGGCTGTTGAAAAGCTGTGGTCTTTGTGGAAAACCATAATGATCATGTTATAGACTGGAATCCTATTCAGGCCTTTTCAAAAAGTGACCTGGTACACACACACAGTGACCTGGGACACACACACACACACGGTGACCTGGGACACACACACACACACGGTGACCCATTGGTCTCGGGGTCTTGATCTGGTGACCTCATCAGTGACTTCCTCAGCCACCACTTAGTTCCTTTATGACCTAGGAACAATGACCTTCCACATCATGACCAATCAGAGACAGTCTTTGTGGGGGAGACACTGAACTGGTCCACTGGCTATGTGCTCTGTGGTTGTTAAGGTAACCCAGGACTACAGAGGGACTGACTGTGGTTGTTAAGGTAACCCAGGGCTACAGAGGGACTGACTATGGTTGTTAAGGTAACCCAGGACTACAGAGGGACTGACTGTGGTCCTGTTCCCCTCTGAGCCCCTTACATATGCTCATTACCATGGAGACGGAGGCACACCTCCACAACCCACCACTCTACTTATCTGATTCCTCCTCAGGTCGCAGCCAGCTGTGTGTGTGTGTGTGTGTGTGTGTGTGTGTGCTGGGGACATAAAGAGAGAGAGAGAGTGTGTGTGTGTGTGTGTGTTTGTGTGTGTGTGTGTGTGTGGTGGGGAGAGAAAGAGAGAGAGAGAGAGAGAGAGAGCAAGAGAGTGTGTGTGTGTGTGTGTGTGTGTGTGGTGGGGAGAGAATGAGAGAGAGAGAGAGAGAGAGAGAGAGAGTGTGTGTGTGTGTGTGTGTTGGGGTGAGAAAGAGAGTGTGTGCGTGTGTGTGTGTGTGTGTCTGTTAGGAGTTAAGACATACACACACACACACACTCCAGACCCTGCTCTCACCTCTACCACCTGTGCGGTCATCAGGTGCGGTCATCGAGTTTCCCACGACCTCCAACCCCTAACCCCGCCTCCCTACCTGTCACATAACAGCCCAACAGCCATCACCACCTGTAAACGGCCATTTCCTCCCTCTCTACCTCCCTGGCCCCCTCCTGCCATCTCTTCCTCCATATCTCCCTCCCTCTGTAGCAGCCCTCTGAACTAATTCTCTCTCTCTCTCCTTCTTAACGACCCATCGCTCTGACATGGAAATTGAAATGGCTTACCATATGTTTTTTATATTCATTATCTCTATAACATTATAGAATTATATTATTTTTGTTCAGTTTGACGTTAGTGTGTTGACGTTTGTGTGCTCGGACAGAGTTTAAACCTGACTGGGTAATAAACGCACTTCTGAACAATTTTTACATTGCAAGGCAGTACAGCCGATAGGCTCTCCTTTTATGAGGATGGGCCGATCTGATCGATGGTATACTTGGCACAGTGGGACTGCATTCAGTAAGTCCATCTCAATTCAGATAAAACACACCAGATATGGTTTAGTTTCCTTACTTTCCCATCGATTTTCTTTTCCATCTTCTTACAATCCTGAACAGCATATTTAGAGCCTCTTTAGGCGGGTCAATTGCTGCTACGCTGCGAAGCGTTCAAACACAGACCCACGCTGGGACAAACCCATTATTTCTGTTGCAGCTGAAATCAATACACATTTCAGACATCATAACGGCAAATAGACCGAGTAGAGCAGTACAGGAAAGAAGGTCTATTATAATTGTTAATTGAGGGTAAATGTATTATTGATATATTAAAGAAGGTAAACTACATAATAATTTATTATAGCGGAGGAATAGCCGAAGTGGTCATTTACCCGCGCTGCCTGTCTGTAACCGTGTTTGAGATGTCGACTTGGACTTGACGCTGAACGGAATGCTCGCGCAAATGAAGCATTTGTCACGGCTCTTGGTGTGCTTACTCTCAGAAGAATATGCCTACAACCAACTTTTGCTTTTCAGTTCCACAAAATGCGAACAATTAAACCTGCTTGCAGATGCCTGCAAAAGCTGCAGAGCAGACAATTGTGATTGGGATAGCACTGATATAGCGCTTTATGTCAGAAGTGTTAGAAGCCCTTCAAAATAAATTTTTACCTACACAGTCAAATGTAAGCTCTGATCTGATGATCAAATCACAGGTGAGCGTGCTCCTTTCAAATAAAGGGTTAGGCTATATATGCCTACGTGTAGGCTATAGTTCTTGTTCTAGTCTCAGAGTAAATGTGAAGCTGATGAGGCAGGTAATCGAGAAGAATACAAATGCTAAATCGAGGGGGTATTAAGCACTTTGTTTTGTATTTGCACTTGATGCTGCCTTTGGGTAAAAAAAAAAGATGTCCCAATAAAATGTGCCTTTGGTGATGGACAGCCACTTTTAACAGCGCATGCACAAACTAAAAGGACTTAATGGACTTACTTTTGATGATACAACTGTTCATGAATTCTAACAAAAGCCTACTTACATTTTTGTTCAATATTTAGATAGGGGGTGAATGTGAAAGATCCCCACTGAATGCTATGGCGCTCTGCAGGCAGACTGTAAGCACAGTGGACCGAATAGGATTCACTTCTTCTTAGATTTGATGTGTTTTTTTAATGTTTTTTTATTCTCTGCAGGCCGAGGCCTACTCCACAGCCAAGTGCATTTTTTTGTTGGAGCGCGTTGTGTATAATGGGGGCGCTCGTCCGGGAAGGGACTGGCACTTGGCCAAAGTCTCTCTGCCAGATAGTCGATATGACCTCCACCGAAGCTGGAGTAAGTGGCCCGAAAAGATGACCTGCTCTTCTGGTCCTTCGTGGCTGTGACTGGCCGCCATTATCCGGACCAGTCCATACCCACATGGGACTCCGCCGTCCACAGCGTTTGACAGACAGGATGCACGTGTGTTGAGCTTCTGTGGAGGACGGACTGTGGGGTTTAGTTTGAGACTGGCCTAGTAAACAATGTATTGGATCCTATCACATTTGTAGGGTGAGATCAGATAAATTGGGACATTTAAGCTCTGCCACCATGGTCTTTAAATATTTGCAGACAATCACTTAAAATGTGTTTGAATTGTTGCTACAACACTAGTTCAGTCAGACAAGCTCTTCATCTTTCAAGCATTTCTTAAATATGATTTATACATCCAATTTGGCATGTTTGGGTCTGCTACATATTGCCGCTCCCTGCTGCACATATCCGGTACGTCATCCAGAGTCAGGGTGCACTCATACTTCGATCACCCTTTTGAAAAGATTAGCACAGAAGATAAGCAGCACAGAGAACAGAATGGCAGAACAGAGTGGCAGACCCAGTTGTAGTAGTTGGGGTGGAGGTGGGAAGAATCATCATTCCCTTGTTGATGCACCTTATTAGTGAATGACGGATATTTATATATAGTCTCCCCCACTTCCTTGATCTGAGCAGATTGAGTACGGGTTTGTGTGGTAGTGCGCATTATGACGAGTTCTCGTCATTAACCAGACTCCGATCTGACTGCCTGAACTTCAGCTAAAGCTCCATTTAACATAAAACAATCGTTTTGATTGGTCTGTGGTTACTAGGAAGTGTGTGGCACCCCTATAAGGCCAATCGCTTGAAAGCACAGTGACATGTCGGATTTGACTTTTGCATAAAAGAGAGCCTAAGTCCTCCCCTTCCGGTTTACCACCATGGGACCTTCTCTCAGAAAAAATATGTATGGTAGTCAACGGTGAGAGATAACTTATCTTTGATTCCGTTTGAATTGTGCCATGAATTACACATATGTTTGTCAATTTAAAAGATTCTTTTGCGCATCAAAAAAGTGGTCGTAAAACATGAAAGTAATGTTGAGTTTTGCGTTAACCTTCTCAATGAACTACATTTCTCGTCTTGCACCTACATCACCAGTTACTTTGGCACATTTGACCACTTTCTTCCAGAACGTGGGAAAAAATATTAAAAGAGGTGAAAGTTAGGTTGCCCATGATAAGAGCTGCAGCTATGCGAAAGGAGAGTTAGTGGGTTCAGTTAGAGCTAGCGTATGGGACCTGCTTAAACAAGTCACGTCAGCTAGCTAACGTTAGCCCTTACGCAACTGTTGGGTTTTTAGTCTTTCTAATTACATATTCTCACAGGTGTATCCTTCAAAGGTTTTACGACAAACTGCGACTTTCTTGACGTGCAAAAGAATCTTTTAAATTGACAAACATCATTTATGAAATTCATGGCACGATTCAAACGGGATCAAAAGATAAGTTATCGCTCACCGTTGACTACCACACATATTTTCCCTGAAATAAGGTCCCATGGTGATCAACCGTAAGGGGAGGACTTAGGCCCTCTATAAGGGTGCTACACCGAAACCAGACCTTTTTCCAATCTGCAGAACTGTATTATTATGAAGTGCTTTATAAATTATTTCATTTTTAATTGACATATTTTTCGAATGCACATGTTTTGTTTTTGTGAATAAGCGTTTGAAGCACTATCCCTATTATTTATTCACCTTGTTTAATTTTCTTTATTTTGTTTTGTTGTTTTATTTTTGTTTTGTTTTGTGCCTTGTTAAAAGGGCACTGCTGCAAAACAGACGTTGGGCCCTATGGTCTCAATCAGTCGAGTCGACCCATAAATAGAATAAATAATTAAAGTTACTAGAGGCAGTTTATCTATCGAAGGTAATTTTGATGACCCCTACCGTTTGCTTAGTATAATTATTTTCCCTAACCGTGGCAAAAAAGACACTGCGGTCACTGCATATGCTAGCATGATCAATAACTATACTCCAAGTATGGCCATCTATGTGCATCTATTCCTGATTTAGTGACGCACTTCCTTGTGCCATAATGAAATTCGGCAGTTTTGCAGATCTTGCATAGTGGTAGACAACATGTGTTAAATATTGAGACTTCAAGAGGACTGATCTGAACCGTGATTTTTTCATTCTCCCATATACATTACAATGTGCTATCAGAAGAAATTTATTCATAATCCGTTAATATAAAAATAGATAGTTGCCTATATGGGCTTTAAGTTTTTTTTGTTTTTTTTTCACATGCTTTAGGTTCCAATCATAAGGTCTGTAGTAATGTATAGATCTACATTTCCCCCCCAAAGATTTATTACGGTGTTATTTGACTCATAATTAACCAATGCAACAGACAATAATAGCCTGCTTGGCAGTATACAAACAAAGCAATAACATTTTAAGAAGATTGGCCTATTTATCTGAAATGAGGCAAAAGTCGGTCTGTTCTAAATAAGTGTTTTAAAAGGCCAAAAGTAAACAGCAAAAGTGAAAAAAGCAATGACAGCATCAGCTGATGAACCCGTTATTTAATTTAGGCTAACGGCTTTGGCGTGTAGTAAGCAGAATAACAGCGTTTTTTACCACGCGTGAGCCCATGGGCAGACTAGTCTGACCAGTGAAATTACCGCGTCCCACTCCAGCAAACAGCAGATTAAGCCTCGAAGAGAATAAAAACGTACTAGGGTCCAAAAATGTTTTGGAAAGATAAATATATTGAAGGCTGTAAATATCATGATGTACGCTAAGTTATACTGCAGGATGTGTCTAATACAGGTTACAAGTAAATGTAAGCTAAAAGTATAACGTTGGCAACAAATTGAATGTAGGCGGCCTATACGCTGCAGTATGTAGTTCCAGTTCAACACATTAAACAATACATTTATGACAAGATTGTTTTAATCGATTAAAGTTATAAACAAGCTGTTTTTAATGTATTTTATTATAGTAAAAATTAAGTCCAGTAATGCGGTTAAGAGGAAACGCTTATGTGCCCCTGACCGCTATTGAAAGACTATGCAAGCACTGTAGTTAACATTTTGATAAACATTCTAAGAGAGAATAAAATAAATAAATACACAAACGAATTGGCTTAATTATGTTTCTCGTCTGTTTTGAGCATAACCTAAAGGACTGGCTGAGGAGTATTATCATCATTTGCAGCAGTGCCCGTGTTAATTTAAGACATTCCAAAGCATGAGTGACATCTACTGGCTAGCACCGGGACTGCAATACACAATTTTAAACTAGCTTTTGAAACTAACGTTAACTCGACCTCTTTAAAAACTTGGTTGGGTAACATTACAAATCATTATGCTAATATAAAAGAAAGAATGAAAAATCCGAAACAGTAAACAGTAAGCCTTCATTGATTGTGGGGAAAGCCTTCAGAGCAAACCATATACTCTGCAGAACATTATTTAGTGATCAATGTTTGGATTATGTTTTACAGTGGGGTCCTATAGTCGCATACCAAGATGTTTAGTTTTGTAATTCATTAATAACGTACAGGACATTATTACTTTTAATATACAAATACGTAGACATGTTAAATGTTCAATAAAAACACTATAAAAAGCTTACAATATATCGGAAAAAAAACTCAATATTGATACCCACACTTCAAACATTTGGGTTAGTCACAGCTTTTCTTCTTACTTTAGGCTATATGTAATTTAGTAATATATCGTACTCACCGTCAATGGCGGTGCTATTAGCTATTGAGTTATAATTTTATGCACACTTCAAATTTAGAGGATCAGACTTAGAAATATATATTTAAAAAAACGGAGATTCGGTCTAATATATAGCCTAATTGACTGCACAATAATATATTATTCTATTCGTGTTAATGTTGTCTATGTTAATGTTGTGGTCTAGTTACAGGATTATTATTATTATTATTATTAGT